>BJBW01004767.1:19665-63117 GCA_004320125.1 Scolopax mira | reverse complement strand
GCCCAAAACTGGACACAGTACTTGAGGTGAGGCCTCACCAGTGCCGAGTATAGAGGCACGATGACTTCCCTACTCCTGCTGCCTGCTGGCCACGCTATTCCTGATACAAGCCAGGATGCCATTGGCCTTATATTGCTATATAACATTATTGCATCAGGTTTTCAGTTGTGATGTTAGAATTATGCCAAGATATTAGTGTCAACCACTTAGAAAATAAGCATATCAATTTTTCCTGAATATTTGGTTTTGGCAAACAGCAATAGAATATTTTGATATACTTTCAATAAGTAGCTTCATCTTGGCATTTATTAGGTGTCAGAAACTGTTATCCTGTGATAAATAGTTTTATTCTACTGACATTTTCATGTCTGTAAAAAGAACAAGATTTATTCACCCAATTAACATTTGAATGCCATATTTAGATACAAGTTAAAACCAGCTGCCTACAGCCTCTGTTTTATCATATTTTCTGCACATATTTATTAAAAAAAAACAAAAGCATCGAACTTATAAAAGCACCATGCAGCAGAAGCACGTGGCAAATAAAGTGTCTGAGAGGGCAACAGCATATTAGGACAGCAGATTCGAGAGCTGTGCTGGAGACGATCTAACATTTGCTATGAAATTTGTCACAAGAGCGTAAGTTAACTTTAGAAGGATGTATTTATGCTCAGATCACCTGTGTGCAGGTAAATCGAGATGCCACGCTGGCTTGCAATTTTCTGTTTCCTGTTCAACATGTGAAAACAATGCAGAGAAAGTCCAAATGTAACATCTAGAAAAACACAGGTTCTAATGCAAAAAAAACCTTGATTTGCCACTCTAGATTTTTTCTTCTGTACGCCTTTCTTTGTATCTGAGAATTTTTACAGCAATACTTGAGCAAATTCAGATCATAGACATGGAATGGATTACTCTGACTCTAACCATTAATCTCATTTACAGAAATGATCAAATATTATTGAACCATTAATCATATTACAGTTAAAACTGAGTTTTGCCTTTACCTCATGGATTTTATTACTTCATGTATAAGAAGCAGTATATCTTCCATCATATTTCCATATAGATTTATGTTCATTTCACAGAAAAACACAAATACATCCAAATGAAAGTTAGACTTCACATGGGAGGGAGATCACAGACAGTAAAATACTGAAATGGTTAAAACAGAGTAATTCCAATGTTTCACATATGAACAAAAATCAATCTGGGCATTCTGATTATACACTTATATATTGAAATATGCTTGGATTTACATTTCCCTAGATTTTGAATTTTCTGCACTATTTTAATATATTTCACTAAGCTTTAAATGAGTTTGAATTAAGTGGTTTTTAAACTGAGTAAGATCTCATACATGCTACTGTAAATTCTTATTTAACTGACTAGCTCAGAAAATGGGAGAGCAGATGCAGCAGGAAAGAGTAAGTTATCAGTACCTAAAATGGATGTGAGGTTTAGCTGCACAGCTGGGAACTGCAAGACCCTTGCAAAAGGAGAGGGGGCTGATGGGCAGTTTCCCAACCTCTTCTGCGGGATGAAGACCTGAAAGTCTATTGAAAGAGTCTTCTCTCTCAACAAAACAAAGCAAAACAAAGTGAAATAAAATAAAACAACTACCCTAAAATCTTAAAATGACTGACAGAAAGACCCATTTCAGAGAATCTATCTGGAGGTGTATTTTATAATTTAGAAGTCCTCAGTTTGTGTGGTCATCTGCTTAAGATGACATAACAGAATCCATTTTATTCACAAGCTCCCAGAATTGCACAAAACACACATCTGTATTCTTTGGGTACTTTTAGACCTCTTTTTCCAGGGCTGCCAGCATTCGTGTGTTTAGCAGCCCAGCTACACATTCTTGCAACCCACTGAGACCTCAAATATCCAGCTGGGCTGACAGAGCCGTCTGTAATTGTTGCTGCTGGCAACAAGGGGCCACTCTGGCACCTGCTGAGCCAGGCAGCCTCTCCACTTCTTCCCTCACTCTTTCCCATGATGGAGCTGAACTCTCAAAGTTCAGCCAGAAAAAGAAGGCAACGGCAGCACCGAGCCAAGGGAAGAGGCAGGAGAGGAACGCGGAGGCTTCAGATGCACCCAGCAGTAGGTTTACTCATCACCCACCCACGAGGACACATCTGCTGAGGTGCCTGCAAGCTTGTCCCAAGCCTACCCCAAGTCTAGCTGGGAGCAGGTGTACAGGCAGAAGTGGAAGGCTGTGGTTAGATGTACTCTTTGTGTAACTCAGCTCATTAAATAATCACAGAGAGTGAAAGGAAATAGCTGCTCGTGGGTCATGCCAGATTTACTGTACCTTTGTCTGAAGTTCCATGCATGTAATGCCACCACTCTGGCACAGGACACATCATCAGCTCATCACACTCTTGGAAATGCAGACTCTGATACAATAAACTTGACATCTACACAGCAAGAAAGACCAAGAGAGCCTGGGAAGTTACCAGCTAAGATATTTGTTAAGAGAAAGGTGATCAAGGATGAGAGTCAAGAACTTCTAAGTACAGGTTCTTTCTCTGTCATTAATTAACTATGGGCTAAGTCAACTACCTTAACAGTCAGGCAAGGACACCTACAGCCTTCCTATCATAAACTCAGATTTCTATTATTTAAACTGCCTAGACTTTAAGAAACTTTTCTGAGAAGAGCTTCCTGATGGTCCATCTGGGGTTAACCGATTTGTGTCACCACAAACAAGAAATACCTAAAAGGCATATGGCTGAGAGCCCCCTCACAGCAGCAAGGTGTGCCACTGAGATGACACATGAGTTGCAGCTCCCAGCTGACTTGGCACCTTCATTTCTGCAAAGAGCAGAAATTCTCTAGGCATACAAGTTTCAGAGAAAAAAAAATCAGGCTTCCCAAGTTGCTGTATTCTGTTTTCTTGACGCATACTGAGGGCTTCTAATAATTTCTTAATTTCTAATTAAAAGTTATTCGACACTTCTGGTGAAATGGAGCACAAATTGTTTTGAGGCTTCATTCGGGCACACTTTCCAAAGAAATAGTAGGCTTTTGTACTCTTAAGAAACCACTGCTACAGAAGAAAAAACACCCTTACAGCTTAGGAGAATATCTGTTTATACAAACTATTCAATTTTCTTTATGTCCAAAACCATAAAGACAAAACATGACCAAACCAGTCCATATGGGATGTGGTCTTAAGAGGAGCTATTTTTCTGAGAAAGGACACAGTGGTCACATGCTTGTGAGTTCAGGGAGTAAGTCTGTATCCCAGAAAGAGCATCAGTCAGGCCCAGCTTGGTTAAGAACACAGAAATTCATGCCTTCAGGGTAGGAGGAAGTTACATTATCTTACAAGCTCCTTCTCTCTAACCACTGATTATTGGCAGGGATCTATCTGTATGGCAGACAGTTAGATGTATTTTGAGCAGGTCAATTTGAGAAGCCCATTCCTTCTCCCTTTTCTAGAGGAGTTAGGCTGCAGTCCTCATTGTCTCCCATTAGTTCTGCTCTTTCTTTTCAGTGCTTAGCCAGCATTCATGATTCCTCCTCTGCTTTTGTAGGAAAAATAAGAGAACTGTGAGGCAAGCCATTATTTTCTTAACGTGCAGGGTGATTACGAATGATGCCCGTGACCGTGTTGCACTGTGGGTGAAGAGGTTTTTGAATGTATGGATTTGGACAATGACAGTTCAGGAAAAGTCCAAAAGTTCCTTGACATCCTAAAGACTAAGGAAAGGGGAAAACACTGATTAAAGAAAGCTTACTGGACCTAGCCCAGCCCATCTGGCTGATGCCAGCATTGAAGGGGAAGGCTAATTGCCTATACCATCTGTCTCTAAAAGGGCTAATTGCTGACATCAGACATCAGCAGGACTCCATGCATTTCTTCAGCTACCTATCTGGTAATCTCAAAAGCCAGAGAAAGAAAAAAGGGCTCCCATTTCTGAAAGGTATGGCATGCCTAGGACTGATTTTGGAGAAATGACACCTATCTCCCTGAGACTTTGAGGTACTGAGGACCTCAGTATTGAGCTCCCGACACAGACTGCAACTTCCATAGGTCTGAATTTAGGAAAAATGTTTCTTATGTACATAGGAATATACATATGTATATACATAGCCTAAAAATAGCTTTTTGTATCCTATAATGTTCCCAAACTTCTTTCCAGACATAGTCATCACACTTAATCATTATTTTCAGTATTTGAAGTATCAGTCCTTGCAGAGAACAAGACCTTCCCTGTACGCATATCCCCAGAGACTACCAAAAACCTTAGATGTCTCTCAAAGTTTTTTAATTCTGTTGCAATTAAGATTTCAAACCCTTACCTTGCACTACCTTACATATAAAAATTCATGTCACCAAAAAAGGAGGTTTAAGCATGAATTTCACAAAATGTTATTTCATCCACATTAGACAGCAAGGATAAGTATACAATGCAACTTTAGCCCTTCTGCAGGAAAATTTGATCTGTAATGTTTGAGCACAATTGCTAGCAGAGAGGAATGGAAACTAGATGTCCTTAATGACACAAGCTCCTGACGATGCCAACCATACTGCAGAAGACAGCAAAATCTCCCCAGCAACTCTACTGGAGGCCCTTTTCCTAGGAGGGACAGTGATAGACCAAGTCAATGAAAACTGGACTCACATACGATGGGAGAGAGGGAGGATTTAAGTGTTCTAGAAAAGTTTTTAAAGAGCCTATTTGGAAGAGTACAGATTTGGACAGGCTGGCACCAGCTGCTATTATAACATACAAAGTGAGGAAGTGAATATTGCAAAACAAGCAAAACTACTTAGTCAGGTCGAACAGAAGAATTATTATTTCCTAGGCAGGCCTTGAGGTGTAATGGCCACTTAACATACTGCCAGAGAGGAAGCAGAGTTTTGAATTCAAACTCTGTACCCTGCTGCTGGGGAAGGCAAGACAGGGCAGGGCTGTGGAAACACTGTAAGGATTATAGCTCACCTTCACCTCCTGCAGCAAACTCTAATTAACATGAGGATCAGAATGGACAGGATTCAAGGGAAGCCATGAACAGTTCACAAGAGACTTGTGGGGAACCGATTCTGTTACTTAATCTACAAATAATGGTAGGAATTTAGACTGAGAAATTGATGTAGGTCTCAGAAGATTCTTCCCTGATTATTTCAGATGAGGAACACAGCGAATATTACTAGTTGTCTGAGAAACAAGGTGAGGAGCCTATCACATGAAGACTATTACCTCAAAGCAAAAAAATTCTCAGGGCATTACCTAGTGTTTTCCTAATGCCGGGTTCAGGAGAAGACAAAGGATATTTGCTCAAATATCTCAAGTGGTTGAGAGCGACTGTCTTCTGCACATTCCTGAAAACCATCTCCATGTTGGGACCTTCAGACAATGTGGCACAGGTGGGCAAGCAAATTTCAAGGGTGACAGAATTTTTCATTTTCAAAAGTAAGCCATCCATAATTAAAATCAGAGAATACTAGCTGAAAACACTAGAGGAAAAATATTTATTGCCAGCATTTTGTATCCTTCTGTCTTCAAGAGTCAGAGAATGTTACATGTTAAAAGAGATTGCTAAATGCTGAAGGGAACCCAGGTGACTTTAGGAATTACCTTAAAAAAAAAAAAAAAAAGTCCTTGTTTTCCATTGTGGAAAATTCCCAAGAAGTGTTTCAAAACGTAATTGTACTTGTAGGAACAATTACAGTTTTGCACTGCAAGGGGAGCTGTTGGCACGCAATACTACCATGGAGCATTAGATCATCCACCAGCTTCTGTAATATCCACTTCCAGCTATAAGGAGTCATGTTTCAACACCTCCGATTCCCTGATGCTGACAAGCTAAACAACTTGTTTTGTCTCTGGGAGCTCTTCTCTGGTGATTAACTGCTTATGGTGAATACTAATTATATGAAAGTACAGTACAGTAGAAATAGTGTCCTATTTCCTCTACCTGCAGCGTCTCCATCCTCTTCAGTACAGACAGTGCACTATTAATTCAGCTAAAACCAAGAAGATGTCATTTTTCAGGACCACAAATAGGTTAATCTGTCTCTTACAGCAAAACTTTCTTTATCTTCCTCTCTGCACAACAAGTTTAAAGGCAAAACACCGCACATTTGTAAATGCCTGTAATAATTCTAGAAATAAATTTGCAGCAGGATGTGTGCAAATGAGTTCTGTTGGTGGTAAAGGCAGAGCAATGTCCCCAATTCCCCACATCCCAGTTTGAAAATTTACCCCAAATTATCCATTCCTGAAACTGCACCTCAGACTAAAATCTTTCCACCAGGGAGTCTATGAGAATTTGTTCTTCAATTTTAAATCTAAAGTGCCTTTTAAAACGCTAACACTGCAAAATTAGAAACCATTAAACAATATAAGGCAGAGAGTGATTAAATCTACCAAACACATTCAAAGCAGCTTAAGCTACTTTTTAATTAAAAAGGAAAAGATATCACTGGCAACATTCAGACATCTTTATCTAGATAAAGTTAGGAGGTTATTCAAAACACAAAAGATGCTGATGCTACCGTGCAGGAGACTGGATGAAATGAGTGGAAGATTTCAATCCCTCCTCCCTAGGTACACTGTCCTCGGGCAGAGAGGAAGGGAGAACAGCCAGTGCTGCAGCCTGATCACTGTGTTTTCTGATTAAATAAGTGACACTAACAGCGGCCTTGGAGGGAGGCTGTGTGTTCCTCCTTCCTTCCTGTCAGGATGGCGAGTGAAATCACAGTGGCTGTAGCAATTGAGTAATGGGTGACAAGATGTACATATCAGGCAGGAAAGAGGATCGGTTAGAGTTTCAAGAGCCAGTTTTAAGAGACAGAAAAAGGCAACACCTTATCGGTATTATTTTCTATTTTTTTAAGCAGCAAACTTGAATAGAAAACAGCACACTCTTTTAAAGGCACATTTAGACCCCAGCCTTGTGGCTCAAATTCAGGCTTCAAAGAAACGGACACGGTTCTGCTGAAGCACCACAATTATGTCCACTTATTTTGTAGCCAAATTCAAACCTGCAGCTTTAAGTTTTTGTATTCATTTAACGAAAGGAACAAGAAAAATGACCAGCAGTTTTAGTCAACCGCAGGCAGGGTGCCAGGAGCCAAAGATCAGCCTCGTTCAGGCTGAGATGATATCATCTACTCCAAGGTCCTGAAGCTCTGTGTCTGGAGTATTACAAAATTTACTGGTAAACAGCCTCATCTCTTCCTTTCTTACTACATATGATCATTGCTCTGTTCCTCAATTTAATACAAAATCTGTGTTTAACATCTATTGCATCCAACATATTTTTATTCTTCCCTTTGTCTAACAGAAGATTGGTCTTACCTAAAAAGCACGCCCTAAAATAAAGCACAGGTACTTGGTAGCTGCTGGAGTACAGGACGTGATATTCATAGCGAATCACTTCTTCTGTTGCACAAACTCCAGATACTTGGGAATCATCCAAAGACTCCTAAAACAACAAACATGAACACAGCAATACATCAACTTTTTTATTTGTATCAAGGGAAAAGTAATTACTACTATTGTGATAAGTTCAATAAATATACAGAACAGAAGAGAAATAATGGCAATCACCCCTTTCACAGCACTACTCATTTGAATTCCCAAATGAATTTGTCAGTACTAGCAAGAAAATCACAGAAGTCCAAAACCTATGAAGGTAGCTTCAGACTTACTTCCATAAACAGTGAACTGTGTGTAGGCATTTACAGAATTAAGGTCTTTCTACATGCAGGCTGCTTTTGTAAGCAAAAAGACAATAGCTCTCTAAAATGGGCACAATGTCTGGTACAATAAGGTGACTACAGCTGCCTATTTCCTCATTACCTTTAATGAAGATAGTTTTGAAGGTGTATCCTTAAATACTCTGGTTTTGCTTGCCAAAGACAAATCAAATGCATCCATCAAAAATTCTCTGTTTTACTTTCTTTAAAGGCTTTTTGCCAGAGGTTGGTTTTGCTAATAATACTTCTAAAACTGAGACAATATTTTAAAGTGTGTTTCAGGTGGAAAGTAAAGTTTATTGTAGGTTTGAAAGAAATCAGAAGAGATGGATCTTACTGGACTGAAATATACCCCAGCTGCAGCATAGATTGCCTAACATTTTAGATTAATGTTCAAACAGTCCTAAATACCCAGATGTTTTGACTTTTCTAAAGACTTTAGACACTCAACAGCTCCAAAAATGGAACCATTACATTACTAACGCCATTAAGATTAAATGTTAGAACAAACTTTCCAAGAAGACACTATAGGTGTGGACTTGTTCGGTTTTCAAGCCCCCAAATTTACACGCATGAACTAAGCAACCATAATGCCCCACAGGTTGGGTGTGTGTTTCAGAACGTGACTATTGCCAAGCAACTGTGAATATTGGCTTACTCCCTCTGTCCAACCAAAATAAAATAGATTGAACAGGAAGGAAGAACCAGCATCCTTTGAACGCTACACTTGTTTAACACATAAGAAATGTAAAGCTATTTTGCATTTTTATCCCACATCCTTAATTCAACTCAGCAATGAATTGATCTATGAAGAGATATAAGAACTAATAAACTACAACAGTAATGACACACAATTTTTTTTGATAGCGCACATAAAAGTGATTTCCCCCAAATTTAATATATTAGACAACCAGATGCTGCTAAGGCACATGGATGGAAAGCCCAGACCTTGGGAAGCTACAGACCAAGGTACTTTAAATACATTTTGGGGCATTACATGAGAAAATCATAGATGCTCGCAGAACAGAACACGTCTGGGAAATTCTGGACAGCTGCAGATATGGTTGGTTTTAACTTATCCGGAAAGAGATATCTAAAGCACTGAAAGGGAACGTTAAAGGAAGTGCTCTCTGTGTTAACCAAGTTTCAGAAACTGTACGTGAAGGGATACTAAAGACAACATGCCAGAGGGGACAATGATGATTACTGCATCTGACTTTGCAGGCCAGGTAAAGTTAGGCATGCTGTGCCCAGTTCCCATGTAAATGGTTCCTCCTTACACATGTCATACCCTCTGTGTGAAACAACACACTAAAAAAATCTCTCGAGGAAAAGAGAAATTTCTTCTCTATAGTAAGCTGATCTTTCTTTAAAAGGGATCCATTTTCAGTGCTTTAGTGAGACTAGAAAAAGAAAGAACTGCAGCTGCCTGTGCTACAAGAAAACATAAAACAACTACAGATTGGCTTTCAGGTTTGTTGGGTTAGGAAAGAGAGAATCCGTATTCACAACTGAACCTACATTTAAATTTACAAAACCCTTTCAGATCAACCTCCTGGAATCAAAATCATACTGCTTTACAGACATTAATGTTTCATCAAATATTATGACCTTGACTATTGCTTAGTCACTAGCTTACCTTGCCATGAAAAATACTTCTCCTGGAAATGGCAAGACTACCTGTTCATGTTCACTATCGTGTTCACTACTGTTCTAGAAAAAAGCTGCATATATACAGATACTTCTCTATCCTGCTCTCAGTATATGAGGCGAAATGACTGTATACCCTCACATTAATACCAATATCTAATCTGTGACAATTTTAGCCTGAATGATAAAGAAGTCTTATTTTATTACCTCCAAATACTTAGGAAAAGAAGTATCTTAATACTCAAAAATTAAATACTCAAACTCATATCCCCTTAGCAAAAACGTGCTTTATAAAAACCCTACTTACTATCTCAGAAGTTACTTAACTTCATCATTAAGAATTCACCTTCCTGGGTTAGCACAGGTTTCAACTGGTAAGCAATTTCTATCTTCATTTTCTAGATTAGGAAAAGGAAGGCAAAGGAGAGGCTTTCTATTTTCACTGTTCCCTGAGACAGCCACTGAGAAATCTTAAGAATTTCTGCCATTACCAGACAGACATTATTCAGTGAGGTACTCCCCAAAACATCCTATGACTTCCAGAGAAAGGTGATTTTATCCAGTGGCCTTCCCAGAAGACGTAGGTAGTTTGATGGCAGGAGAGGCAGCAGAGAAGAGAAGAAGGTTGCTTTAGTCTTTTGGAGATCAGAATATCTTTGGACACATTTTTTTTCATTATACTAGATTTTTTTGACTGATAGTTTAGGCAGTTTCCAAAATCAAGCATTCAGATGAATGCAAAGCTCAAAGAAGCTTTGAAACTGACATTATTCTGCTCTGTATCCAGACAGACTTTGGTCTACTACAATGTTTCTACATTTTTTCAAAATAAGTTTGTGACTCTCAGATCTCTTTTTCTGCTGTTTATAGTAACAAGTGGACACATGGTATTTATGATCTGCATGCAAAGGCAGATAGCTCAACTCTTCTTAGGGTTACCCCTAGTCCCCTTTCCTTTTGGTAAACAGCAGTTTGAAGACTTCTTACATAAAAAGATACAGCATTGATGTGTGATCCCGGACTTCAGTGTCTCCGTAAGAATGATGCACCATATTTATACAGGGAAAGTACATTTTGGAGCCTAGAAGTTTTGATGGTATCTCTCTAGCTGATGAGATGAACTTTGCTGATGAGATGAATAAAGTGAGTACAGTCACTTTAGGCAATCTTTGGAACATCTAAAAATCTATGCATGGCTGAATAAAGCCACGGAGCCTCAGAAAATTTTGTATCAGCCCAAAAGAAGAGATTTATTTTTCACTCCTTAGCCAACTACCAATAAAGCCATAAATATAAAACACAGGTGTAGGAATTAAGGTGTATTAAGGTGTATTAAAAGACTACAGAATTCTATTTCTATATATGTCCTATGACAGGCTACTTAATTGTTTTCTTCAAGTAATTGTTCTACTTCCCTTTTTTATGTATAAGGTTGTTCTATCTCTTTTTGAACTAATGATGAATTTTAATTACTGTAATAGACAATATAAATCAATTTTAACTTCAGAAGATTTCATGACTGCTGCAAAACATCCATACATGTACAGACATGACAAAATAAGTTTGTAATTTTGCTTAGATCTTGCAAAGACAAAACAAAGACACCTTGTGTTTAAAAAAAGGAGATTTGACCAAATTGCAACCATTAAAAATGCTGTGAAGTAATTTAATTTCTCAGGTTTTTCTTCTGCTTTGCAAATTTGCTTGCACTCTTGCCATGCTCCAAGTTAAAAGCGTGAATCCAGGGCCAACTGACTGTTTCCTAAACACACTGGGAAATTGTCATCAGGAAGCATCTGCTTCTCTATTGCTCTCATGAAAAGTAATTCTTGTGCTGCCATAATGGACTGTTGAGCAGGTATTTAAAAGCAATGTATATATTAGAAAAAAGATAAGCAGCAACTATCTAATTATTAATATTAGTTCCATCACTAAATTTATCTATGATTGTTCTCAACCCTTAAGTATCCCCTAAACAAATTAAGTTGACCTGTTCCCTTTTGAATGCTAAATTCTTTAAATCAATAGGTAAGAAATGTCATTCTGAAGGAGAAATACTGTATTTGCATTATTTTTATTCCTCCTGATGAAGAGGGCAAGTTGAAAACCCCTGGTAACAAGTTAATCTGACAGCAGGAGAGAGTTAGCAGTGGGTTTTGGTACTCTTTGGTAGTAACTGTGCTCCGCAGGCTGAAGAGCAGCAGGAAGGTATGGGTTAAGGCAGGTCACCTTTGGAGGGAGGGCTCCAAAGGAAAGGGAAGAGCCAGGGAAGCGACAGGCAGGGTGAACTGGGAAGGCAACAGAATTACCTGATAAAAAAGGGATTTTTCTCTGCTGACACCAAACATTTCCCTCTCTCTACCTCACCCACAGAGCAGGGCAGAGCCAGCCTTCCTTGCTCAGCCCAAACTGCCTTTGAGATGCAGAAGCAGGCCCTACTGGCCTTTTATGGGGAAAAGCCAAGAGAAGTAGCTTAAAGAACAGCAGGCTCCTTGCTGCTCCTGGATGACGAGCGGCTGCTGCCTTTCTCCCAATTCCCATGTTCCTCATCTCTCCTCTTGCTGTCCTGACCTCTATTTCCTCCCGCTGCAGGCCAGCCTCCCAGGAAACTCTCCCGCAGGATCACGGCAGGACCGGGCTGGAAAGCAGGAAAGGGAGGAAGAGGTGACGCAGGCACAGTTACTGGTACTGCTGGTTTCATTGTGAAGGGGGAGGAGGGGGGGAAGGGGAAGGAGATGCAATCCAGATTAGTAAACAAATCTGATTTCACCGCTTGGAATACATTAACACTGGATTTCAGTTCAGCCTCCAAAGCTGAAAGCAAACGTTATCGCTGGTTTCTCCAGCGCGGCCTTTCTCTTGCTTCAGAGATGACTGCGAGCCACCGGCTGAAACACAGGAGCTTTTGGGGGGCAGCTCCCCTCCCCGTTCCACACCTTCCCTTTGGCAAACAGGGAGATGCAAACCTGGAAACTGAACGGTGGGACAGCGTTCATCAGACGGAATTAAAACAGAGCTTAAAGTGGAGGGTGCGGCAGCCTGGTGAGATCGTATCTGTGCTCTTTATTCTTCCTCCTGGGTGTTCTCCACATTTATTTGGACCGTGTCTCACTTTTTTTTTTGCCTGCAGCCCCCACAGATCTAGTCTCTGCAGGTCAATTTTGCTGTTGGCTTTTGTCCCTCCTCTGCAAGAGTCTCAAGTGCTTCCCCACACTTAGATGGGCTTCCACTCTCCGGAGCTGGTCACCCTTTTCCCTTCCATACAGCATGGAAGGGCAGTGGTCAGCGAGGAAGCCCTGGTGGGAGAGGAGAAGGCTGGGACCTCTGAGCAGCAGCCAACCTCATGCTTTTATGACCAGCTCAGATGGTCCTCATAATCTGGAGGATGGCAGGAGAAGGGAGCTTGGCCAACCCAGTTGAAGGATGAACTGCAAGTATGACCGCGGCCTGGATTCAACTCCCAAAATGAAATATTCCTTGAGAATTTCTAGGCAAGGAGGCCTAGATAATGAAAAAAAATCTTCTTGGCAAACTAAACATACTGAGGAAAAAAACTCCAACAAATCAAGACTTACAAGAACCCCAAAACCATCCTAGCACATGGGGGGGGGGGGTTTAATTTTAATATAGTAAGAGAATGCCAGTTTGCATCAAGTGATTGTCAGTATTTTCCGTCCACTATTAAACATTCATACTATGCTAAAATTTATTGGCCCTAATCAAACTTACCCCACTGTATCATGGCCTGTGAAAATGTATAAAAATGTGGATATCTTCCTGAAAAATTTAACTGTAAGATGAATGGTGTACAAATGCCTTTGCCACCAGTTGCAGCATTTTATACACATCAATATATTGCTCTTTTATGTGAAGTATATATGGGGAAACCAAACATGTGTTTTCCAGTGCTGGCATCATTAGTGACAGATAAGGCAATACGAGGGTAATGAAAGAGCTCTGAAAAATAACAGACTTACTTATCAATTTATTTTCTACATGCAGCCACAAAATCCTTCCTACTATGGTAGATTTCTTCAAATTCAGCTAGCCAAGTGAAGAACCTGTGTAAATTCTGCCCCGCAATAACAGAGAAGGAAAGTGGCCCTTAAATTAGATGGTGATGTTACTAAATGCCATGACCAAAGAGCCTTCTTTCAGAAGGGGCAGCTGCCTTGAAAAAACACTACTGGAAAAACTCAAGAAGTGAGTTAATGCAAACAGCCAATGGATTCCTATGGCACTCAGATCCCTGAAATTTCCTAGAGGAAAATGTGACTCTAAGCCAGCACCCTAATTGTGACACTGTTAAAGCATCCAGTCATCATCAGAATTACAGTTTCCCCCCACAAAGTACAGGTTACCAACAAAAAAAAACCCACAACCTTTTGTCGTTCAAGGCATACCAAAAGACCAAAACCAAGACGTCCACCCCAAAAAGACACAGCACATAAAATTGCAGTAGTCCCTCATGCATTAACAATCACTTGTAATGGCTGGAAATTAGATTTGTCTTTTGATTGCTTTAAAACCACTATTAAAGTGAAAGCAAAATCTATTCAAGCAAAAGAAGCAATGGACCGTGAAAACAGAACAGTTGTCAATTTTTTCTTCACATAGAGGTGGGGAATTCTTTCAAAATCACTCTTCATTCTTCCCAGGTTGTCACAAATGAAATGCAGAATATGGTGGCTTCTCTCCTCACCTAGTAGAAATGGTTTTTTTCCTTTTTTATGTAGGAAGTACGAGACTCTATTCTGAACAGGGCTGAAGCACCGCGACACAGCATGTGAGGAAACCTGTTCTGGTGGAAACTACAGCCCACACCCAGGGACGAGAGGAAACAAGGCAACAACAGGGCCCACCTGCTGAGGGAGGATGGGCTAACCCAGACTATTTGAAACTCTTAAAAGAAGGGAGCACACAAAGCTACAGACACACACCTCGCAGGATAGAGAAACCTCATCTGTAAGCTGTATGTAAGAATTTACTTCCAGCATTCATTGTCAATATTATTCCTCAGAATCAGGCATTTACAGCAGTCCTTCTTTCTACGGAAGCACAGTAAGAAGCAATTCAAGATGATGGTACCCATACCTCCTCTTTTTTGACACTAGCCTTTCTGTACGAAGAGTCATGCAGGAGAGATAAGGTATGGAGACTGCTCTGCATGTGTCCCTCTGCAGAGAGAGAGATTCCAGCCTCTTCTTCCAAGTATTGTAAACATCAGCTCAAAGTTCTTTCCTCTGTCTCATCCAGCAAATGCTTCATTATTCCACATGAAGCAAAAGAGCTTCCACAATACCTTAACACCTAAGGAGTCAGGCATCTCCAAAGCCTTGCTAGATCCAGTCCTGACAGGCCATGGAAGTTCATGGCATGACCAACCTGGGACTCCCCCTCCACACGCCAGGTTAAGGGGCAGGTGAGAAGGGGATTCTCCCAGACCACATTTTGGGCTGAGCTGCCAAGTGCATCCACGTCCTCTGGCGGATGTGAACTCTAGTGATTCAGGTATGTGGATTCTCCTGCTCGAGGATTACAACATAAAAACCCCTATGTTTAATATAAAGCTTTGGAATTTCCTTCACAAGTCTTCATAAAAATTCCTTGCAGAAGACACCAGCCCTCAGTGGTGCTATTATATGAGAACGAGCCACGCACATACACAGGGGTGCACAGAGCTTCCAAGGCTCATGAAAAACAGATCAAGTCATTATAACTACACGTTGCTGCAGTTAGTCTGCAGTAATTAATCGAGTAAAAAAAATTTAATTCACAAACAAGCAAGCTTTTATATCATGGAATTTCATGCAAACAGGATTTTCCCATTATTTTTGTCATTACCATGCATTTGTACAAATTGGCATAATTTGCTACTTTGAGGTTAAGTATTATTCCACAAGAGTATTGGTTTTTTTGAACTGAAGTGCTTCTAGGATTGGGCTCTATGCTTTATAATAGGCAAAAAGAAAAAAACCAAAAAGCTACACTAGAAGAAAACAGTAGCTGTTCAGCTGTATTTTAGGGCAGGTGGGTTTTTTTGATTTTTTTTAGAAGGAGGATTGTTATTTCTGCTTTGAGAATCTCAGCAGCAACCCAGTTTTAGCCAATCTTAATTCAATGGGGAGACTGACAGCAAATGCCGACAAACCTTTACTTTATAGAAGACAAACTCAAATCCTCATTAATTTCTCAGATCGGAAACTGTATGTAAACGGTGCCAAGAGTGACAGACACTGTTTAGCAGTAATTCAAGTGAAAAAGTTACAGACAGAAATGCTCAAATTGTCACCAAATCTGGCATTATAAAAACAAGAAATCTGAAGTCAAGGGTTACAATTAAAAGGGGAAGGGGGGATGGTGCAGCTCGGGGGTCTTTTGCTGTGCTGGGTCAGGGCTTGGCAGCCATGGTGGGACTGGGCAAGGTCTTCAGAGAGTGGGAAGCCCACCCAGATATTGTGGAAGCTTGCTTCATGTGGAATAACGAAGTATATGCCTGAGAACTTTGAGCTGATGTTTACAATACTCAAAAGAAGAGGCTGGAATCTCTCTCCCTGCAGAGGGACATATGTAGAGTCAGTGTCACCAGGTGACACTACCCCAAGAGGTGTAATAGTTGCATGTTGCCCACGTGGAAACAGAAATAGTATTCTATTAAGCTATTATCTTTCAAAATGATGCAACTGAAAAGCTACCTGAGATGCTAACCTAAGCTTCACTGTAGCCTGTATTACATAAATACAACAATCAGAAACAACAATCCTGAACAATGTAGTTTAATTAGAACTAGTTTATTTCACGATGAGAGATCTGAGTATATTAATGTTAAGGCTAAAGCATATGTATTTTCCTCTTAGTAAGATAACAGGAAGATGAAATTAAAATATAATGATCTATTTTAAATTCAAAATAATCTTAATTCAAAAATTGAACTATCACTCAAAATAATTATTAGTTTACTTGTGAATTCTCCAAAAAATTTGTTCCTACACATAATTAAAACCTGGTAGCCTATTAGGATCTGGTGGTTTTTTTCTTTTTGGAAATGCCTAAATATATTAAAAAATATTTTTAATGGAACGCAGCCAGACCCCACCAAGTCAAGTAAATTCAGATTTTGCTTGCTCTCAACACATGCTTTATTTTATTTATCATGTAATACCAATGTATTCACTTTATACTCTCTAATCATTGTTACATAGGAAATGCAAAGCTCTCAATTCAGACTTGGGTGGGTCAAAAACTCTTCAGTTCTTTATCAAAGAAAATACTCTGTGAGAATATTGTCAGTATCTCAAAGCCAGGGAGCTGGACTAGATACGGCGGGGGTTGGACAAGATAATGTCCAGAGGTCCCCTCCAACCCCATATCGTTCTGTGATTCTGTATTAATAAATAGAATGTTATCAAATGTCACTGATCACAACCAGCCCAAATGTATATTGAAGACATACATTGTAGCTGGCAAGAGAGTACTGAATGACTTCTTTTATTAAGGTGATCTCAAATGAAAACTGCTATGCTGTACTACATGACACTCTTAATTTCCAGGAATGTGGTCCACAATAAACCTCAATGCATATTTAACTGCTACCCAGCTTTACAAAGAAGTAACTGTAATTTGGCAAAATACAGCTAAAATTCACAATGCCATACATTCTTGCAATTAAAAATTGCCTGTTAAGGCATTATCTAACACTAAAGCAAGCTATCCTATATTCCCATGGCTGAATAATATGGTTAAGAGACCACTATGGAAAAATAAAGAAAATACTGAAGTAGAAAAGGATCTCAGCTACAGTAATACACCCCCAAGAGTTTTGTACAACTCAACGTAACTGTACCTTGAAGCCAGCTACACAGTAGAACTCAGAATATGGAATTTGCTTTACAATTTGTAGAAAATTTGTATGAATTATTTACAATGTTTCTGTCTGGAATCAATCTTCTAACAAGTCTTTGTGCAAACTCTCTGTGACTTGAGCCCAGTACAGAATTATGAATACCCAAATATTTCCACTGCAGTATTTGATGGAAAACACCCATAATGGTCAACAATACTACATAAATACAATGACTAACACCACCACTGTAGCAGAAGATTTACGAGAATCAAGAAATGGTACACACTGTACATAGCTACATTTGGCCAAGTTCATATACAGCGTTACCATAAAAATTCTACACAGATGCAAAATCCACATGGTAGGTGAGCTATTAAATACATTGATTTAACTGATTTGGGGGAATTCTTGTGGTTGAACTGCTCAGTTCTAGGTGGTGGGACCTGAAGAGATTGTTGTTCGACAAGCATATCTACATTTTTCATTCAAATTTCAGAAGTAAGCTATGTAAAATACTTCAAGCAATTAGCAAGTTGTTCCCCCAAAAATTTCAAATTTCTCTTTTTTGGGAGCAGCAGAGAACTTGAGAAGGAAAAGGAGGGCTGGCATCTTGTCCTCCTCGCTCACTCTCAATGCTGCATTCACCCATTTCCTCCTTCTGTCTGGGGAAACCAGAAGGCCAAGTTTCTCCTTCCCTCAGAAGAGTGCTTCAGACACCGAGCCACGAATCACTTGAGGTCACATCTCTCCTGCTCCACCAAACCTGCCCAGGGAGGTGGTTGAGTCACCATCCCTGGATGTGTTTAAGAGTCATTTAGATGTGGTGTTGGGAGACAGGGTGTAGGGAAGAACTTTGTAGCGTAGGGCAGATGGTTGAACTCGATGATTCCAAGGGTCTTTTCCAACCAAAATGATTCTATGAAACACTTGTTGGAGCAGGGAACAGGTGCTCCCTGACCACCACAGGGGACATGTGTGTTCGCAGGGCACAAAGCCCGAGAGGCTCTGCAGCCCCAACTTCCTTGACCATATCAGAAAAGTGGTTTGCTCAATATCCCACGGGATCAGAAACACGGGACACAAGGAGTAAGGACAGAGCTTGTAACTGTACACATGTGCAAAGAAAAAGCCAGAATATCACTTCAACTGTTGCTGCATTTTATCTGCTCTCATTTCTCTCAAAAGCTTCTCTACGGCTACTGGAGTTAATTTATTCCTTCAATTTGATTAAGGTATCTCAGGAACTATTTCATATATGTGTCCCTATTTACAACTATCTGAAATCATAGCTAAGACGATGAAGTATTTAATTGGTTAAATTGCTCTTGCTTTTCAAAACTGAGATATTCCAAGTGTCCCGAAGGCATTTAATTCCAAAACAGGAAGCCAAAGAGGAGAGCACTCAGTAATTCTAATCGTGTGCAGATCTCTTGGAAAGTATTTTCCTAAACATTTGCTGAAAGAACCTTTTATTATACTGCATGCTGCTGCATGTACCCCAAATAGGGTCCCACAGAAACAGCAAGATATTTACCACTTAAATTATTTCTGGTTATGTAAAGAAATCGATCCAGAATCAACTAAGAGCATGCCTTCCTAAATATTAAACTTTGTGCAAAACAAAGGATGTAGGGGAAGAAAAAGCAAGTAAAAATACATTAAATATGTCTTTACCATTCAACATGATACATTTATTCATAAGGCAGAGGCTACCTGCCTTATGAATGGTACTGTCGTACCAGAATCAAAGACAAAATTTAATTGATTTTCTTAACTTCTGTTTATAAGTTTCTGCAACTCAACTGCAATCCCTGAAGGAATAATTTTAGAATAAATGCCTGGTGTCCATATGATATTTCAAACAGTACTGCTGAGGTCCCTATTCCATTATGTCTCAGGTAAAGGAGGATGTCTGCATTTTCGACTTTGCTGAGTCTGGAAGTAATATGTGAGCAGATCAAGAATTTATGGCTATAGGAATCAGTTCCCAAGCACCAGGACCTTTCATATGTTGAATTCTACAGGATTGTAGGCAGTTCAGAGAAAAAAGGCACATGTTGGCTTTTTATATCAGTGTGTACATTTTCACAAACACTTGCACACTCATGCACAGCAGGAGTGTAGATACATGGAAAACTTTTTTTTGAGAGCAGACTAATTTCTTCCCAAAGGACTCTTTGCCTTGTTCAGCAGACAGTACTGAAAATCATCAGCAGAACCACACTTTTTATTCTTGCTACTCCACAAGCAACTTCAAGCCCTGGATGGAGACAAAGTGTGGGAAACTCCACTGCATGTCCCTCATACTGGGACAAACCATAAATCTGTGTTTCTACAGAAATGACTCACAGACAACTCCACCAGGCAGAGAAACATGCTTGATAAAACAAAGCTTTCATGGAAATTTTGTGATTTTTTGGGTTTTGGCTTTTCAAAGGAAGAAAAGTGGAGGTATAATATCATAGTTCTGACTGGGAGACAACTTTCCAATTAAGGTTCAAAGATGTTTCGTTGTTGGTAGGCACTCACACAAAACCAACTTCTCTCAACAAAAAGACACTGCTTGAGCACGGGTGACTCATGTTTACAGTCACATCTAGTATAGTTACTAACTGTTTTAAAACTGGAAATTGAACAAAGACTTGTGAAATACTTGTATGAGAATAAAACCAGAAGTAAAGAAATACTAAAATATGATTGAAAAAAAAAAAAAAAGGAAAAAGTGCTGGAAACATCACTAGTGGGGAGGAATTATGATCCTTGAAAGTAGCATTCACACTGAGTGAAAGGGCTGTATTTAAGTTACACAGGAGACAGGGAGAGGTTAGAGGGGAGCATTCAGTGTCTCTGCACTGATTCAAGAACTCTGGCAGCACGTGAAGAACCAGAGACTTCTGGTGGATGGCTGGTGCAAGACCTGGAGGAAAAATACTATTTCCTTTGGGACAAAATGCTTTCCGTGCCTACATTCCAGACATGAATGCTGCAGAGAAACACAAGCTAATGCAGATGAAGATGCCTCCGCTTGGGTCCAAAATTATCTGGGGCAAGAATTATAAAAATAGGGTCTATAAGAGTACAAACAGGACCGACAGGATTTTATTTGGATAGCAATCTCCCGAATACTGTTAGAGAGACTGTTAGAGAGTAGTGCCAGGAACTGCAAGGGGCGATGTTTCTAATATTGGCAAGACTCACTTTTTCTTATATGCAATACTTGTCTGTTTCTCCACCAAAAAGTCACTGAATTAACAAAAGAAGTATTTCTATGAGAATTAACAAAGTTTCAAGATGATTACAGAACAGCTGATTATGTAAAATAAATTTGACTCCATGATTTTAATTACATGCAAGTACAAATGTAGAAAGATAGGTGCATACATAGTATTAAGCTTATTTGACTGTTGTGTTTTGCTCAAACTCTCAAAAACAACCAATTCCAATACTATGAATCAGGTGTGAATCTCTCCCTCCACTGTCAGACTGGCAGAGACCACTGAAATTTTAATGCCTTGGACAGAAGATCAGAGCGTGCTGTACTCTCTAGGATCAGTTAGGAATTTTACAAATTAAAGAAGTGCTGCTGGTATTTTACAACAGATCTTCATTTTGTATCATGAACTGAGAAATGTGTTTCGGTCTGCAATATGCAGATGACCACAAAACAGATATTTTATGGATCCTCATGCTCTGAGTAGCTGTTGAGAGATACTCTCCATGATAAGGTGTTAAGATTTTTTACAATGTTTGAGAAACTAAGGGAGACGACGACTTAAAGCAGTTAAATTAAAAAGGTGAAGGACCGGAATTTGGAAAAGGCTTAAATTTATTTAAATCAGAGATACAAAAACTGGCTAAAATTTCCACTACAAACCACTGGAAGAAAAAAAAAAAACACTGAAGGATAAAGCTGCAGATTTAATGAACAATCACCTCAGAATGGACACCAAGAATATGCAAAAAAACTAGGAGAACAGAAATGAGTAATATCAAGTAAAAAAAGTGCCACCTTGAAGTCCAAGTTCAAAGGAGAAAGTGAGAACTGCCAAAATTCAAGCTAGATTTACACTTAAGAATGGCAAAAGGCTCACCAGACACGAGTAGAAGAAAAACAAGGGAAAAAAATGGTACAAAAATGTTGCAAAAAAGATTGAGGTTCAAATTAAAACTAACAAAAGGACCTCAGGCCTATTTTCAGGTTTTGTCTCTGTGCCTAGTACGTGTATTCAGAGCACTAAGGTAGAAAATGGAGCACAATATAATGGTTAAGGAGGATGAGGGTACCTTCATCCCATGAGAGATGACCAAGAAATACCTTGGTCACTGGTAGGAGAGCCAAAGAGGGGGACTAGAATATGCTCCAGTCTAAAAGTCTGAAACAATAGATCCAGCAGCAAGGGTTTTTTATGACTGAATCATGCTGGACTGGTAATACCTGAATGAAAAATAACAAATGAAGTACCTGCATTTAAGAAAGGAGGAGGGGGGGGGAACCTACTTAGGTAACCGTCGTCTGACCTCAGTGCATACAGAGGTTAGAAACATTTTTGAAGGAAAGAATAATTAAAGATACTGAGCTATATAGAAATTGGGATAAAACATAACATTACCAAGAAAGAACATGCCAAACTTACCTGATATCGTCCTCTGATAAGATAACTAAATTAGTGGACAAGGAAATGCAGGAGATTCAATCTGTCTGGACTCAGCATAACATCTGATACTGTGCCAAATGGGAAATTATTATTTAAACTGGAGAAGATGGGGATTATGTTAAAAAAGTAATACATAAGAAACTGGCAAAAGAGATAATAATGGGATATGCTAAAAGGAGAATTACTGACCTGGAGACAGTCAACTAACTAAGCACTTCTGAAACCAGTCTGTAACGTCATCTTATTTAAAATATTCCTTAATAACCTGAGCACAAAAGCAAAAGATTTTTGACAAATTTTGCTGATGATACAAAGCTGGGAAACACGGTCAATAGAGCAGGAGATAGCAACTGTTACAGGAAATAGAGTTTATAACAGGAATGTTGCCACATCAAGATTGCCCACAAGCTGATCTCAGCTCTACTCTCCCTCTTTGTCACGAAAGTATTGACAAGTGTCAACAAATCAAGAGATGAATGCTCCTCATTCTCCTACTGCAACTAAGGATTCTTCACACACTTCACAGATCTCATTTGCTCATTTTACACGAAGAAAAGAGAACTTGAAAGGCTGAGATCTGACCAAACACTGCAATTTCCATTCCACAAGAAATTACAGTATTTTAAGATTTGCCCTTTTCTTTAAGGTATAAACATGTTTCATGCAACAACAACAAAAAAAATCTGGTTAGAGATCGTGAAGTATTAAAAAAAGAAGTGTCAGTATTTCCAAATGAGAGTGTACCACAGAAGTCTGCTGAACCTATTCACTTAGAATCAGCTGGACACTCAGTTTGATAATCCTAGTAGTGTGCATAACCTAATGCACATCTGATCCTCATCCACCAAACCCGGTTTCTAGCCAGCCCATCACTACCTTCAGACATGCAATGGCACTTCTCTACTGTGGTGGCCATACAGTCAAAGGAAATACATACTACAAGAAGGGTAATGTTGTTTTCCCCAACATAGCACAGGTGGGGAAAAATCTAAAAAATACAGCTCTGCTGAGCAAGGCAGCATATTGTTGAACTGTTGCTAAAAAAACTTCTAGAAAGGTTTAATATATTGTCACACTTCCAGTAGGACTAAACTGATCCTAGCTAAACAAATCATTTTCATTTGTCTAATTAGAAAAATAAATTTCTAAAGAAAATCTGAGTTTGTAGAAAATTAACTTTTCATTAAAAAATTCTCTAACTCTTTCACCTCTGCCACAGTATCCACACACCACTAAGTGAAAGAGAACTGCAGGTTTATAAACCTGATTGCAATTATAACTCTGAAAAATAAAAATAAAGCCACTTACATGTCAAAGAAAATTAATTTATTTTGTATTGATGCCAGGTGTATTTCAAATCCTTTTATAAGGCTTTTACTACATGAACACACTGAGTATACTGAAAAAGTACTTCAAGAGCAAATAATTTACATGACAGAATGTGAAACTAAAATCAATTTATTGCAGCTCACAATGTAGAAGGCTACGGGTAGTTTTGCTCCTTGCCTCTGAAAATAACCGACAATGTGCAAATCTGAATTAAAATAATATCAAAGGTGTAACTTCAAAACAGCCCAGTCCCCAAAGACTTTAGCTAGGAGTTAGCTAGACTTAACCCCACGGAGTTAAAGCTAGTTAAAGTAAAACATTTAAGCTGCTCAATAACGTGAAGAAGTGAGAGAGCAGCAGTGCAGGAGATGCAGCCATACAGACCAATCTGTGTTTTTAACAGCCAATTTTGTCTCATTTGGGGATGGTCTACCTACTACGTCAGTAGAAATGGTTAACAGTGACTCTGGAGCTACCCCCACACCAGCAGCCCTCTGCTGGTGGAGCGTGCTTGCTCAGAGCACGCTTACTGCATTACTGAGACACTTCCAAACTATTTCTTACATTTTTCTAAAGAAGTTTTTAAAATGTCTGTTTTTCAGTGGAATTAGAAACAACTTGCCTGTTTTCCCCTCAAGTATGAACATTCACCATTCCCACCCTTCCCAACACTTAGAACATATCCAGTAAGAAAAAAAACCTTATTTTTCTCCCACTCCTGCTAGAGACACAGACCTCCAAGAGGAAGTTGTATTTCAAGGGGGTTAAGCTAGTCCTCCTCTAATGCTCTTTTACTTCATTTTGAATTGCCCACCAATTGCTCAGAGATATGGATCACCAGAGAAATGTGTTAACTACTGACATTACAGTATGTTACTACTCAAACAGAAAACATGGTTGCTACTCAAGCTGAATAAACAACTTGCAGCAGGGGAATCCCTAATGATAAACACGCTCTCATTACTACAGAACATGCAGTAGGAATTCCTCACATCATACGCTGCTTTTCATTTGGGCAATGTAATGTTTCCCCCTCTCCTCTGCTCAGGGAAAACTGTAAAATTAAAATTGGATGACAATAAAAACAAGAAAAATGGGGCCAGATGTATCCCTTGCTTAATTCCACATGTTTTAATGTGTCACATGGAAGAAGAATGTAGACCATTGCACTAGCACTGGTTATATACAGTTCTATTGTGAAATATAGTTTGTTCTAACTTTAAAGTACAGGCTGATCATCTGTAACATAAACACCAAACAGCTCAGTCCTGAGACTTTTATCCTCACAAATGGCCTTTACTTATATGATTTTTTTTTTTTAAGTTGCACCATATTCACATATTCTACAGCTCCAGCTTTAAAAAAAACAATAGGGCAAAATTTTAGTAACAATAACCCCAGGACAACTAAGATACATCAGGAAAAGACAAAGCCCAAAATTTATCTAGTCCTTTTTTAAGATGGGAAGAGTTGAAAAGAAAGTAAACATTACAATGCAATGATGGATTAATTCAACATAAAGTTCTTGACTTAATAGTTCTATCAAGGTTTTTCAATGCAAAGTGGTATTACGGAGTGGACTGCATGTTTTATATCAAGATTACTCGTTTACAATCTTACTGGGTTTTCCTAACTTCTACCCCCTACAAATACAAGTGACTCTGTGAAAACTGAGACAGAAAGGTGAAGTGCGTTGATTTTGCTTGGCTGGTAAATTCACAACAGAACTGAGAGTATAATTATTCTGATTCCTACTGCCAAAATGCTGTGTATTTCCAAACACTCAAAATAATAATTACCTACCTTACAACTCACTATTTTAGCAAAATAAGTTCAAAAGCAGTTCTGCAGCTTTGGTAGGTAAGCCACTTACAAACATTAGCAATCTTTAAAACATGGGATGGCAATAATACACACAAGACTTTAAAAATATGGTTTTGCTCTCAAAACCAAACACTCCAAAATGAAGATCAAATGTTATCAAGCTGCAATCATTCAATGGTAAAATATCAAGATGTTTAGAAAGCCGTTTTCTTAATTCTTTAATTTTAAAGTTGAAATCAGTACAAACCATGCTTAACAGTTTATCAAAGGTTGGTGCCATCTTTAACCACAAGACAATAATTAACATAACTGTGTCTCAGACAACCTTAAAATACACGCTGGGACCTTCACACTTTAGCTACATTCAAAATTGTACAATCTAACAAATAATTTAAAGAAGAATAATAACCCTGTACTATATAACTAATTTTAAGAACAACTGCCAAACTATTGAACTAATGCCAAACTGTGAACTACTACACAATGTGCTCTCAAAAGCTGGGTGCTCCTACATCAGCAAAAATAAAATTTAGTTTTCAGCAACCTTAAAGAACAAAATGCAGTAATACTTGAATCTGGTAAGATTTGTGAATTTCTTCAGCTGGTGCAAGACTACTACTAGACATAACCAAGTAAAGCCATACGATCATACCTGAAAAATTAATATTATCATGCTAGTAAGTTATGTCCAGCGTAAACCCAGGCACAGAACATCATGCCAGAGAATCAACAGTAAAATGGAAGTTGTATTTGTATCTTTAACTTAGAAGTATAATTTAAACAGTGAGACGGTTAACTCTTTCACAATTTTTTCTTCTATTTAAATAAGGATTAATCACAGAAGTAGGTGCTGAAAGCATACTTAAAGCATAGTTCAACATATTCTGATTAAAATTCTCTTCCCATGTTTTCCTCTGTTAGCATTCCTGTTAGCTCCTCAATCATAGTTTTTCCTCACAGCAAAGAATCTTAATTTTTTTACATAAAACAGTTGAAGAAAACCTCAATTCCTAACATATTTGGAAGAAAGATGAAAGTGGGAAAGAAAAAAGACACATGAATTTTATAACAATAACTCATATTTCCTTAAAATTATGAAGGATGGTGTGTGTGTAAAATAGGGCTGGTATCACCTTTCCAAAACGGTGTATTTGCCTTGTTTCATTTTGCCATGGTTCACGGTGGTTGTACATGAGCAACCTTCTTGACACAGTTTTAAACAATTCCATTTGATTTGGAAGAAAAAGGAAAAAAAAAATAATTTACAAATAAATGCAGAATACCTGAATCACATTAGCTGATAGACTGAAATGAGAGTCAGATGATGGTGAAGGAGGAAGAGGACACAGCATCAAGCTGAGTACTGGCCTCGCACAGCAATCTCAGAGCTACTTGCTCCTTCTCAAAACCATTAAGTCTCCTTGTCCCACTCCTCCTCCTAACAATCTTGAAATTTTATAGTGAGAAATAATATAACTTTCAACATATTTCTCTAGCTTTTATCCCTTTGATATTGGGAGCTCTGAAAATAACTACTTTTTTCTAGTTTATCTCTTAATCACTGAAGGAACTGTTGATACTGCAGATATTAAGTAACACACATAAAACTGAGCCAAAAGATACATACCATTTGGAACATACAGAAAAAATATGAGATTCTAGATAGAAATATATATAACTTTTTTAACTAAAAACAGAAGTAAAAGTGATTTAATTCTTTGCTATGGAGATAAGACTCAAAACAGGAAAAATCATATGCCACATTGGGAAGTTAAAAAAAATTATTTAAGACTTTATTTTGATTTTAAGGTTGGACACTGTTGAGAAACAGCAGCTACATCAATTACTTGCATAAGCTCTAAAATCCTTGTTTCTCTTCCTAAAAGACCACTTACCTAACACTGTTCTACTTTCATGTCAACAAGCCTCTTTGAGATGCCATGTAGATGCTCTATTCTCCTTCAATTTTCTAATGGGTGTTTACAAAATACCTGTCATTAGCTACTGCTGCAATGTTTAGCATGACTTTTGAAACGTCCATTCTGTTTTTTATTTACACTTTCCTATTCTTACATAAATCTTTGTCTCTGGTACTCTACACATTAATTTCTTCAGCCCCCATGAACTCATTCTTTAGAAAAAAGCAGAGCAATCATGTCTCTCTCTGTGCAGAAAAGCAAACAATTATGCTGTCTGCTCTGAGGCTTGTCATTTTGATGAAGAAACATGACTTAGTGCTCATATTATTGCTATTGATTGCCAATCACAATTGGAAACTGTCTGAGTCACTCAGACAAAATTAACCTAAAAAGAGCACATTAGTATTAGATTTTCTCATATAAAACTATAATTCTATAACCAAGGTTAGCATTATTAATTTTTTTTTTTTTGTAGTACAAACCTCTACTAAAGTAGACACTGACTATACAGATGGACTATCCTCTTCCCCACTTGTGGCTGTGTGGATGCGTTTTAACAGGGCTACCTGACCAAAGGACAGGCTTCCAGAAGCCTCTCTGGAACACATACAAACCTCAGATGTCCTACAGCTTTGTCTCCAGAGAATCCTCATGAGGCTTTGAGGCACATGATGGGGAGAACACCAATACGGGGCCTACACAAATTCAGAACTATGGGCCTTAGTCCTAATATGGAGATAAAGGCTGCTGAGCAGTTGGAATAAAAAAGTAAAAATGAAACAGAAGGGAAGATAAAATTTCTGAAAAAAAGCAGAATGGTCTTCCGGTTTAGGAAAAAGGAAATTAAAATTCAACACATTTGTAGATTAGTTCTCCACAGTCTTCATCTTATCATCATCAAAAAAAGCGTTCACCTCAAACTCTTTACTATGTATTGGCTCATTTTTCTAACATGAAAGTAAAATAATAAACTTGAACCAAGTTCAAGAAGATGTGTGGGGTTGAGAACAAGGGCATGGGAAGTTAAGAACAATGTTAATATTCAAAACTCATCTATTTCACTAGGGCAAGCTTTCAGCACAGATATGTAAAATGGCACTTTCAAAAACATTTGTTCTTTTTTCAAAGAACTGCACTTTCAGCCACTGGAAGGTAAGTAATATGGGCCATTTAATAGCACATAGGCTACGACTCATGGTTCCTGAATACCAGTCATTTGTAAAGATTGGGTAAAAAGTATTTTTCTGAAGGTGGAAACGTGCAGAAGCGTGTCACATCTGGGGGATTGCCCAGGGCTCTGCTCTACTCCTCTCCCTTGCCTGCCAGAATATTTTCCTACCAGCTGATACCAGGTGCCCATGCACCCCTCCAGTTAGCAAGACTCATGCACAACTTCCAGAACATCCCACCCTTCTCTCAGGTTGTAGATCCCTGCTGCTCCACAGCTTTACTGCTGCTGTCCTAGGACACATCCTCTCTGGAGAAGTCTGCCCGTCAGTTCTGTTCATTCTTAATACCAGATGACTTCCAAATGAAAACAAATTTTACCTAGGAAAGCAAAAGATTATGTTCTCGGCAACAAAGATGGAACCAAGATTGCCAAGAAAAAGGTAAAAATCTAAAGCTACAGGTAACCTAAAATTGTGTTTTATTAAAAGTAGATTTTTTTAACCACTGGAGTGTTCCTCTGCTTCAAGGCAAAGTCTGGCTACAAAGGTGAAATAAATGGCTAACTTTGGATTAGTTGCTAAGTAAATTGCAGCATCCTCCCTCTGTAATCAGCTCCAGAGGTAAATTGCAAGAGCAGGGACCAAGTTTTCACCCTCCGGGGCTGCTCAGCGCAGTGCTCTCTCCACTCCCTTATTCTGCTTTGTGTACAGGACTCATCCCCTCTCATCCCCAGCTTCATAATAGCTTCCCGGATCTTTTATTGGGTAAGAATGTGGCTTTTAGACTGATATACTATAAAAGGCAATGACAACTCACATTCTCAATCCCTGGGGATTGGGAAGGAGGACAAAACTCTAGCTGAGCTTCAGATGAAAACAGAACATGGAATTCAGTTTCTGAAAGAATGATATCTGAGGGATTTTGAGGATTGCATTTTCTCAAAATCAGATCCCAGGATTTTAGGACTCTTTATGTTGGGCAAAAGTGAAAATCCCTCTCATACATAACGTGAAAATGAAAGTTCTGTTCTACGAGGGAAATCACGCATTCTCTACTCTAATTCCCTGACCCTCCAAGCAGCCTTGCAAAATCTGAGATATATACATCTGTATACATATGCACATATATATTTATCAACAAAGACGTTAACTCTAAATATCCGTTTTTCACTGCAGTCATCGATAACACGAAATGAATATGCATGATGTATGAAATAGGAGGGCCTTTAAAAGAGACATTCTGGGACATTAAGTTCAGTAACTCATTATCATAGGTATCAAACATCATATAATGCCTTTTACTAAATGTATATAGTTTTATCTTAAAACCAACTGGCTTCAGAATGCTACTGTTTCTATTGGAAAACCATTTCAGTATCTCACTTCTCTTCCAGTTGAAGTTTATCCAAGTTCAGTTCATAACTTCTAATTCCAGTGCCAACATTTTAGTTTAGTTTAAATAGCTCTTTCATTCCCTGGCATTTCAAACTTTTTTCCCTAATGTATTAACAGAGAAAAATTATATTTTCTTTCAGGATTTTTATTTTGTCTAGGCTAAACAAGATGAAACTTCTGGTCCTTTCTCATACAATAGGCTCTTCCCAATCTGATTTCACCAATCACCATTAAAATTCTACTTTTTTCTTTTTAATTCCCCCCCTTTTTTTTTTAAAGTGGAAATAACAGAAATTAAACATAGAGCACAACAGATGAGTCTTCAGCATCCTTGTTGTATATTACCAACTTCAGCTGAAAGCAACACCAGACAGAACCTAAAACTCTCTTTATTTTATTCATGCCCATTAGCAGCTCACAGTAACCCTATGATCAACTAAAACACTTATTTCTTTCTACTTCTCAGTGATTTCCATTTAATGAGCCATGAGCTTCTGAAACAGAAATATCCTTACTCCCCAAGTACATGACCTTATACTTTGCACCACTAAATTTCATCCCATTTCTGTTATGCCAGTCCTTAAGGTCCTCTTGTTCTCTCTTTAGGAATTTCTTATCTTCTGCTATATTGACAATACCTCCAGATATTTAGCCATCAGCAAATTTAATTAACCCTCTCCTGCTTCCAGTACTATAATGATTAGTTAAAACATTTGTTCGAGGAATTTCTATGGTGTTAACATTCAGCTTTGTTGTCCTGTGTGGTATCAAAAAGTTTTACCAAACTCTAAATGCATTATAAGCACTGAATTTTCTTTCTACAACAAATCAGATTTTTGCCAAATAATAGGTAATGGTTCAATATATTCATTGGCTTCTGTAAACCCATCTTGCATTCCATCTCACTTCCATTTTGAACCTTCACTAATTTCTTCTTCAAGAATTTATTCAAAAACCTTCACTACCACTGATGTTAGGCTAATAAACCTATAGCTTTTTTCCCTTTTTAAATAGCAAAAAAGCAATTTGTTTTTTTACACTTCAACACTATCACCCAACAAGACAGACACCTAGAAGGAATTTTAGGGCAGAAGTTATCACTTGCCTTCTAGTTCACGGTCTCCTCTCAGATTTTGCTTCACCCTTGATCGAAGTAATTTCTGTCTACATAGAATCCCATTCTCATTAGCCATCCTGCCTTCTCTGAAATTGTCTTTACTGGAAATGGGAATTCATTTCCATTTACCTGGTGGAGAGAGTAAAATATAATTTTTTCTGCCAGCTCTTTTCCCTGGGCTTTCTTCTCTTCCTTTAATCTCTCTATATGCAGGGTTAAAGGACCTTTTGACATTTGTCTTAGCATCTTTCCAGACCTATTTTCAAGACATAAAGCAGGTTGCCTTTCTGGGTATTCTTATTTTATATCTAAAACGACTAAGCTGTACCTTTGCTCCATTCCTCAAGGTTGCTTTATTTTCCTGATGATCTTGCTACAATGGTTAGGCTTCAGACTACTCTGCTCTTTCAACTGAAAGAAAATCAAAGCAGGCTTGAGCCAAACATTACTATATATCTTTGAGAAATTACAAATTTTTCTTTTTGAAAATAAGAAACTTAAATACTCAAGTTGTCTATTTTAAACAGAATAAATTCATGATACATCCACTTAAGCTTGTTTGCTAAGGCCAGCTACGCTGTATTACGTGCTAAAAACAAATCTGAAAGAATTTCAGGGTTTTTTGCTCATTAAGAAACCCAACTGCTGAAAAAAAAAATCCATCAGCTGTTATATACAGAAGACTTTTACCATTTTTAGAATACCATAATAATAATAATTAAATTTAATAATGCCATAGTTATCAACAAAACATTTGCAATAGACTAGTGGGGAAAAATAATTCTAAAGGTTTGCTTTCAAATGCTATTATTAACGTGGTAAAGTTTCTTGTTTCAACTGCTCTTTTAAGCTAAAATGTTGCAAATCCTCCAGAACTGATTTCTAGTTCCATAACAAATATTCTTCCTAATCTACTTTTTGAGAGATGTCTTAAGGAAGCTTTCTTTATTCTTCCAAATTCTATGGATATGACCGTTATTTGTCTACCATTACTAAAAATAGTCAAGAAAAACAGCAAAAAGAAAGATGGAAAGTGAGGAAAAAGGATTACATGTTCCTGCTTATTTCACAGTAAGATTCAGGGAATAACACTCTACTGAACACAAATAGGGAAGGTATGGACAGATGGAAACTATTGAGTGTATGCAGTCATTTTATTATATTGTTTGGCTTCCTGACATTATCAGATGAATCATCTGTTTTAGCAAAGGCATGTTCACAACTTCTAGAGAGACGCCTCAGGTACCAGAACGAATGCAGCCATACTAGTATGATACTCTGCCTGGGTTAACATAATATCCTACTCCTCTATGAGGTTAATTATGTCTACAGCAATACGTGAATAATAGCCACTCTGCCTCCAGAAGTAAGCACTTACAACTCCTTTAAAAAGAGAATAAATAGAAGGTCCCTGAAAAACAGCTTACAACCTAAGCTCTTCCTTGTTATAGCCACATTTGAAACATCTGAAAATGTTTTCTCATTTTATCTCTTCTCTGTTATTTGCAACATACAATATATAACTGCAAACAGTGTCAGAGTAGGGGGAGAATCCATTTGCAAGGGTTCTCTCCACTCTAAGTGGCATCCACTATTGGCTAATTCAATGCATTTCGTAAAATTTAACCTATACTTTGAATTTCTAGCATGCTACTAAATTATTATTTAAGGTCAAACATTTTATTTCAGAACCAGCTATTTACTCTATAGTCAGAAATAGTATATATTTAAATACTTGTTCTTTGATACCGGTAGAGGAAAAATTCAGATACAGATCAAAATATGTAAAGAAAAATGAAGGAAGGAAAAACCTACCATTCCATTCTCCTGATCCTGAAAATGAAACTATTTGTAATCCAGTTTCTGGCAGTCTGAAACTGCTCCAAAAGTAGTCTCTAACTGAGCAGAACGGGCTCATCCCCTTCTTTACCAAAGTACTGCACCAGCTCACTTTCCTCTTAACACTTGTTTCTATCCATCCACTCACTCCATATATGTCTACATATTATTAGTGAGTTCAGTTCAAAATGTTGTGTTCAGTCCTTAATAATTATTATTTAAAAATTTTCAAGGCACTTGCTTTTGATTTGATTTGCTTAAGCACTTTGTTGTATTACTCATCTATGGTTATTAAATGTTCTTCAATCAGTAAAAAAAGCTGATTATGCTTTTCAATTACATATTATTAATATCTTTGAAAAGTGCTGTCCTTTATGAAGGACTTCACATGTATAAGGGAACAACTCATCACAGAAAGATTTTTACACCTGACTGAAAAGAGGCACCATTCACTGGAACACCTACAACACAACCGTCAGTACAGTAGACTCTTATGAATTTGATGTTTACACATAGTTAGAAAATCTGTGGTAAAGGGTTGCCTTTGAAAAACAACAGGTAGAAGTTAATTCCCTGGCAAGGTTTAAAATAACACCAATGGACAACACCTGAAAGTACCAGCTAAATAAAATACTGTGAGGACACCTTCCACTATAATATGTGTATCAGATTACAACAGGGATTTCAATTGAAGATAATGAAGCGCACTAACTGGAAAACATCAATAACAACCCCACTCATGTTATTTTTCAATTTCTTCCTTTTTACCAGTATTTCCATCACAGTAGCATCTGGGCGGTTTTCAGAAAGACTTTAAAAAAAACTACATTAAAGTCTGAAGATACTTCTAGAGAGGGGTTTGAAATAAAATTCTGTCATGAGACACTGCTGTGGAAGCATAATGCTCTTTTTGTGTAGAGACAAAGAAAATAAGTAATGTTAGTAAAAGAGGTGAAAAACTTGGAGAACTACATGGACCAGTAAAAGTCTCATATAAGAAATCTGATTAGCAGTAGCAAAAAAATACCTTGTCTAGATTACTCATGGCCAGATTATTCCAGACACCCAAGAAGCTAAGAAGTTTAGACTAGCTCATGTTTGAAGAAGTGGTTTAAAAATACCTTTACTTCATCAGTAAGGTATGATTCATTTTGGTTCAAAACTTGGATACTAAAAAGCTTTGCATGTCTGACTATTAAGACTGCTACCTGTAAAAGCAGAATCAGATACAGTTCACAGTACAGCGAGTCCTTATATTAGCTTTTGTAAAAGCTGGATAGAATTTGAATAAATCCTTGCTCTGATATCTGCTACAGTAACCAATGCCCGTGCAATACTGTAGTTATAAAATTACAACACCAACCAGAAAAAATAATCTTCAAATATGCAAAATGACAGAGAAAGTAATTGTTCCTCATACCAAAATAAAAAAAGAGTATTTCTGTTACATCTTGCTTTCAAAGATAGCCATCTACCATAAGTATTGGAGATGCCCAACACCCTTATTAGGACTTATTAGTCCAGTCCAGTGTTTTTCCTGAGAGTGTGAAGAATTTTTCATGTAAGAACCTATATGAATATTCTATTCATATAAGAATAGAGCTTGGTAGAATCATTGCACTAGCTGTACAGAATATGGATTTACTTTGGTACCACAGAGCAGCTTTGGATAGGATTGTAGACATCCAGAAATTTAGCACAGACTTAGCAAGACCAGAGTATCTATAATAATACAGTATTCAAAATGCTACCAGAAAGGTTCAGAACAGTAAAATCTTTCATTCACAGGGACAAACGTAACTGAAGTTATGTTGGGCTTCAACAAAGAATACAGTGTCTTACTATCCATATACCCAGCATATTCTGACAGGGCTACAAGGCTGCCCATCAGGAGACTTTACTCACAGTTAGTCAAATGCACTTTGTGTCTTCCCAAAGCATAGGTACTGGAGGAAAGAGGGGGAAAAATTTTATAGCAAAAAAAAAAAAAAATTTTTTTTTTCTTATTTATGTGAGGACAGTTTTTTAATCGACTCACGGTTATTTTTTTCAGATTACATCAAATCCATGTGACAAAACACGTTGAAATTGCTCATCAAGTTGCTTGTCAAATATTGTACATCCACAATTACCTGGGATTGTTTTAAAATGTTTTGTCTCTCTGACTTTTCTTTCCTTCAGATTAGTATCTTGTGGTCAACCAAGTTTTAGGTCCAAAGGAAGGACAGGGTTTTCCCTTCAGCTGGAACATTTATAAGGTCTTTCATATATGGATTCTCTGGCTCACAGTAAGTTATCAGCACGTGCTGCAAGTTTTCCCTCAGGCAGGTAACTTCTATGATCTTTAAAAACCTCTACCTTGCTCAAACGTGGCTTGAGCATGGAAAAATTAATGGAAAAATGGAAACTGATGGAAAAATTTCTATGTGAAGGCAAGCATAGAGACAGAAACACACACCATAGAAAATCAGATCCAAACAGATTTTCTAATACAATAGAAAGGAGAGTATTATTCCTCATTAACTCTTGGTATAGCAGACCTTTTGCATCCCCATCTTTCCAATATCTTTTTTCCTAGAATTTAAATTTGTGCAGTTATGGTTGACACAAAACCTATGTCTTTGATGCTAAATGGCAAGAATGTTTAGAGTCTTTACAAAAGTGGGGAAAACCCCAGAGAATATGAAAAGAAGCATCTAGCAACAAACAGCAAATAGAAATACTTTAAAAATTAGAAACTCATAAGAGTCTTTAGCATTTACATTTGTATTTAAGTGGCTGTAGTTGTAATATTTGCTTTTGAAAGCTAAATAATGCCACCTAATACCAGACCATGCAATTAAAATTTTGATTGCAGTCTCTTTAATTGTTCTTTAACTGCATTTCTACATCTTAATCACTGGGCTACTTAAACATACATTAAAAAACATGTTGTGACAATACTGAAGCACAAGGAACCCACGAGGGAGATATTTAAATGTATTTCATGTATCCCACCTGGGATTTAAGATTTTATGTAGGTAGCTTTTTCTTGCTCTTGTATTTATTCTTGCAAACCTGCATAACTACTCAGGACAACTAATCTTGCATGAGCTTCTAAATCTTGGGACAAAACTCTCAAAATTAGAAACTTCCACTTAGATTAGCAAGTTTCTATGTAAGTGCCTATGTGGTCTGAATTTCCAAAGCACCATGTGCTCAGAAGCTTCCACTAAAGACAAGCCCTAGAAAAGAGACTGCATTTCATTCCTATGAAAGCTGTAAATACTAATCCTGCTAATAGTCCTTGTTTCCTCCAATACTCCTCCTGAGGACATATGATGGTCCTTGTTCTCCAGTAAAGTGACAAAACTGGCAATCCTGATATTGCCCCAACTGGCAACCACTTATAAGGGAATGAGGAGGCAAGTTCCAAAAGAAAGTTGTCTCCTTTTGCTACTGGAAATGAAAAGTGCCAGCTCCAACTCTTCCCCTTCCTTTATTTCACGAAACCATTCTTCCCTCTCACAAGTGACACCTCCCTGTCAGTAGCTATCTCACAGTCCTGCAAATTAACCACTCCAGATGTGACAAAGAAAATAAATACAGAGATTCTAAGAAAAGAAGGAAACTTAAGGCTGGGATGTTAGCTAACACAAGCCAGAAAGTTTAAAACAGAAATTGAAATTTCAGTCTAAGACAGGCATTTTGGCACAGCTATTGCATGATTTTCCTTTGAGTATTGTCAGTCAAGATCCTCACTCCTGGGACTACACCTTCACAGTACATTCCAAATATATACAACATGTGGAGACGCTTTGAAATTTGATGATATTTGCATTTGGACTGACATCTTCTTGTAGTGTATTTGACACTGAGCACTTTTGTAACAAAGAACTGAGCCGATTTCAACCCAAGTCTTTTCCAAAGAATAACGGGCAGCTACACATGAATGAATAAGTGAACAGTTTGCTACAGCATTGAATGCCTCTGAAAACAGCAAGTTTGCAGGCACCAGATGGAAGAAGAACATTATTGCAATTCCTGCATCCCATTGTGTAGCAGCCAACAGAGCCGTTAACGCTTTCTGGTGATTTCTAAGCTTTTCAGCATGCTTTCCTTTGAAGGTGTTTTTTTGTTCCCCATCAGGCTGCAAGCTAGGTTCAGATGTCTCAGAAAAAAATTTACTGGCAAGATACCAAATAAAGAAAAATAGAAAATATAGATGGAAATAAATTATTATCATATTACAAAAATTACTAGATGGACACAAAGCTTACATTATAAAAAATTACCTATTACCTAAAGCACAAGTCCTTCACCTCTCACAAGCCACAGTCTTCCTGTACTAGAGCTGTCTGTCTTTCTGCATTGTAGTTCGTCACTCATCCGACAGAAATGCCTCTCCTATGATCCCAAGGAGTTTTTACACTTTGTTTTCTTTTTAAGAAAGCAAATTTAAATCTTCTTTACCATATGACATTAGGAGTTCCTCCAGAATTCAGAGCAAAATGGTGAAAGATTTTCGAGCTAATTCAAATTACTTATTCATTGCTATCACTATAGATCATAATGAGAAGGCAACGGACTGAGCAACACACTCTTGCTTACAGACATCCAGTTATGCTAAGCAGCATATTTTCCTGTCCCCAAACATATACGAACATATAGAAAATGCTCCCTTTGCTTAGAATGTGCTTTGAGTACCTTGCATACAGCAGAGGTGAGAGTGTTAAATGGTCAATGAACATGTCTAAGCATTGTCTGAACTAGGCCCTGGCAAACCAGGGCAGAAAGATTACACAACATTAACAAGCTGAATTTAAGTAAAAAAATATCTGCTACATGTTAAAGATATATTGCCTTGCTCATTCAGGAAAACACCTGTATCTAATTCATAGAACCAAATTAATTTCTTCTGTAAACTAGAATTTTGAAATTGCGGCATTCATAGTCACATTAGTACCAAGTTTTAACATTCTGCTTTGGTAGTATCATCTTCAGTACCAGACCAGGATGAAAAAAAAAAAAAGTCTTATTTTCAGAGCTACATTTTTAAAGGACATATATTAAGAACTTGACTCCTAAAAGGTAAGAAAGCAGTGTTTCCTCACTGTGTGCATGTCTATATGAGGAAAGATAAGGTACTGTAATTATTGACAAAACATTTTGTAACTCTAGATCATATTTTCCTGAAGCAGGTCCTAAATCTCAATTAACTTCAATGCTATTTAGTTTTATCTACAAAGGACTAAACCTCAAAATCATACATGGTATAACTGCAATGTCCTTGCGGAACACCACACTCTGACCTCAAGAAGCAAGTACAGTCCTCTCAATTGTCTGCAACCCATCCTATACAATTTCACACAGAAAAAGGGGCCACTACTTAATAATCTTTCTAAGAGAAGTAACATAATGTTCAGAAACAAAAAGCAATCCATAAGCTTTTTAACGTTGGAACTGTCTACAAAGCACCAACATGTGGAAGTCTGGCCATTTTGCCTGGTTCTCAGGAAAACCACTGCTCAAACCAAGGCCCTAAATCTGCAGCATTCACTCCAAGCCACCGTGACCTGTGTGATGCAGGCAAATAATCCAAACATGCTGAAAGATGAATCGTGTAACACTGCTACAAAATACAGGCATTGGCCAAAATAAAAGTATTGCTCCAATACAGGTGAGAATTGTCCCTAGAAAATTAGAGCATAATACTCTACCAGTACAATTTAATTTCAAAGAAACAAAGGAAAGCATATATGCAAGACTGGCAATAAGAAGTATTTTGAGACTCACCATAAAAAGTAAAATTCTAACAATTGACTAAATTGTGATTTTGTTTCCTTTGTGGTAAAACAGTATTGAAAATACTATAGTGTCATATTTCTTGTTTGTGAGCTAATGTCATAAATGTTTGAAAAATACAGTCTGGACAAAAAGACTATGTTCTGCCCAGAGTTAGGGCAGCACATCATCACGCTGTCCCCAGAGCATCCAAATACTGAAGTTACAATTAGGGTGTTGCAACCTCCCTCAGGACTCCCAAACACTGTTTGGGAGGGAGCAAACTGATCTACACCTGGCTGAGATCACACCACCCCATGCACTGGTGTGCCAATGCTACCCACAGCGCTGGGAGCAAGGACCACCCTTCTCCACTCCCTCCATCCCTATTTGACACCATCCCTAACGTAGGGCATGTGCATAAAACATAAGCACACTTTAAAACCCAAGCTTCCAAAAAGCTACTCATGATTCAGGTGGCTCTCTTACATCTCCATACGCTGGCCAAATCAAAACATAATTCTGCAACAATTAATTTAAAAATTATTTCTATTGCTCAGAAATCCCTCACCTTTACCTTCTTAAGGCCAGATTACTCAAAGCACACATTAAGAATAATTTTTAGGAATGGAAGAATTTTAACATTAATCTTCTTTCTATTACATTTAACATCACTGTCAGTTTCAATGTACATGCTTGGAGCGTAATCTCTCTGCATATCTCAGTGATTAATCAATGCTGAACATCTACCCCCAATATGGACCATGTGTTCTACTGAATCCTGAAGAGTAGAGTCATCTCAGTATGAAAATACAGGCAATTTAGAGGTAAAGCAAACTGTGACAGTGAAATTCAGAGTAACGCGTGTGTGTCTTTTACACATTCTAGTGAGCTTTGAACCACAGGCTGGTCCCCACTTATGAGGTGTACCAGGTAAAAACACTGTAGTGCACAGCTTCTGACAACTCCTCAACAACCTAATTTCAGAGAGTTAACAGGGGCAGTGTTTGCTGCATCTACTTGCTCATACAAGAAGATACAAGAATCATTGTATCCTCCTGATATGGTGCGTGTCCCCCTGCCTCTTCATTCCCATTATCCCCAGGTACAAGAAATGTCTATTTTTATCACCGTTTTTCCTGTTAAGCCAGTACTATTTTAAAATGAAAACAGAAAAACAGAGTTTAATTTCTCACAAGTCCTTCCATTGACAAAACTGCAGAAACCTTCCCAGGTTTCAAGGCATGTCAAACGCGTGGTCTTCAAAACATTTAGATGCAAAAGTCACCAAGCCTTGTAAAAAAAGACATTACCCTAGCAAACTGAGAGGAGAAACACACAGCCCAGGCAGGCCACACATTTAAATAGTTCCTATGTATCTCTGATACTTCTGCTATCTATGCAACTACCCCCAGTTTTAAGGTAGATTGGTCAGCATAATCCACAGGGCAAAAACAACTGCTGCTGAATTCCACACCAGCACAATTTTTAAAAATTATTTTTTTATAATCTCATAATAAATGACTTAATTTATTTAAAAGGCACACAAAAAAAAAGACAGACTGTACAATTATGAAATTAAATCACATTTAAAAAATATTTAATTAAATTTTAACTTGAAGAAATAAGAAAGTTAAAAGACTTCAGTCTGGATATTTTTTGTCTAGATGCGCCAAAACCACCCATACAAACTCTTCAAAAGAACTTTCTAAATGTCATGGGAAAATGCACAAATGGAAACAAAGTAACAATACTTCATTTTAATATCTATAATGCAGGATCACCAGGCCAAACAAGGGAGCTTATAAATAATTTTGTCAGTGGTATTACTAGTCTCTCTTAAAGTTCATATTCTAGGAAAACCATCCTCACTTACCAGGGTCTCAAGGCACGCTCCAGAGGAAATGGAGGTTTATATATTGCAGAAGGAAGACTTTCTGCTGGGATTACACCAGGCCTCCAGCCATGATAACTCTCACTAAACTGACAGATTTAGTTACCAAATCTGAATTAGAGCATCTTTTTCTGTGTTTGATGTAGCATTTATTTGCTAATACTCAGGAACAACTCTGACTCCTAAGACAGCGGATGAAAAGTTGCAATCACTCTATGCTAACATGTAAACTAGAAAGAAATCACTTTTGGAGGTCATACAACGTGCTTCTTCAATTTTCCCAAAAGCTTCATAATTAGTTTTATATAATTTTTAAGGTTTGTGAATATTTCTTAAAGCATATCCTACTGGGTAAAACAGAACAGCAACTAAATAACGTGTAAGATAAAGAATTAAGATCAGACTCCCACCACCCACAATGACAGTCAAACCAACTGCATGTCATCAAAGTTGTTGAAAACTAAATATAACTACTGTTAACAAGATTTACGAGGACACCAAAGTGACACACAGAAAATTATCTACAAAGGTCTGTGCAAGGGAGGCAAACACTTCCTGTGTCTCCGTGACTTCAGAGGAGCAGAAGCATTTAGCCCCTTCCATGAGGACTGAGACATCCCATCAGGAGTCCAGAAGCAGGATGTATCTGGGATTCAAATGACTTCTGTCACCACAGAATTCTTCCTTTATTGAGGCTTCTCCTGCTCAAGGAAGGGGTGTAATATCTACACCGAAGTTTCTTGCAGCCCTGATGTTTCTAAACAATGTCATTCTTCTGCCAAGCCTTTTCATGTAGAACACAGTTAATAAAATCCACAACAGAATATTTTCTTGTGGTTTAATAAAGGCTAATTCCATTTTCAGATTAATACATTTTTAAGCAAAATCACAAGCATCTTCACTGCATTTTGCAACACACTTAAGATCTCCTTAGAATAAGTGGTCTCTTGATCTATTTTTCACAGGTTCCCATCAGCAATTTGGTCTTCCTTTCTGTGACCTGTCATTTGGAAAGGTTGCTGGTAGATACACTAAACAATGAAGCATTAAGGAATTTGGAAGATGGGGCCAAGAGCCATCCTGGCTAGCACAGAATCATGGGGCACAAACTGTCCCAATTAAGGTTGACCAGCAACATTTTGGGCAGCAGCACCAAAGGAAACGATCATTCCTGGGAAACCTAATGGTATTGGAATAGGGAGCCAAGCATGACAAAACAGGCCTGAGTACATCCGAGACAAATTGAAATGAAAATACTTCCTCCCTATCAAAGCTACCAAAGCTTCCCACATCAGTTTTTCAAGGGAACATATCTTGGGTCGAATACAGATGCAGCATGATTTACTTCCCTTCTCAGAGGAACAGGGAAGCTTCAAAAAATTCTAGGGGTAAACTCACCTGTTCCTGAGTAACTTCACTGCTCTTACACTTGGATGATTCATTACAAACTGATGTTTTGAGTATATAATTCTTGATTTTTTCCCTCGTTACTAAGGTCCTTTCATTATTTTCTGCAGTGAGTGCTGGATTCCATTAAAAGTATTTACATTTTTCTCCTTAAGTACTGTTCGCTGGGTTTTCGACTCACATTTTTTAACCATCCAATAAATACTGTGGTTACAAAAATGTTTACAGTGAGTTCATCTTATTTACATTTACCCCAAAAAAAGGAGTTGTTCCTACTTCTAAAAATACTGGATTTGTTTAGAGAAAAAATGATTAATAATTACTAAGAACTGTAACTTTCTAGTTGTTATAAACTGAACAGCACAGCTGAACAGAAGTCACATGGTATTAACGAAGTTTAAGAAAGATGTCAGACTGATTCTCACATCCTCCATCAGGCAGATCTTCACTAACACTAATGAATATCTGCCTCTGCCAGCAAAGGTGGAGTACACATAGAAGTAAATACATAACTTAATCAACATGCTTGCGAAGCTCAGTGCTCATTTTCCACAGTCAACATCAGCTATTAACAGACCTTCAACAGTCCCAACCTGCTCACTCCTTCATAAAGTAGCAATGGCTGTAGCTTCAGAAATGGTTCCACACTGACTCACTTCTTCTGTAATACCCAGAAGAGCCGAGACAAACCACACACAGAGAATTATTACTCCAAGTTATTGCTTCCCTTGAGCTATTTGAATAAGAAACAAAAAGAATGCACAAAGTGAATCCAGATTTTCCTACTTTACCCGTTTTGAATATAAGCTCTTTGAGAAAGGACTGTCTTCATTTTGAATTTTGTACAGTATTTTTCACCTTATCTACAATTCACATAATACTACATGTAATTGTTCTGTCCTTGCTTAAAATGTGTCTATATAGCACTTAGCAAAAGCTGGAGTTGGATACAGCTGATGGTAAATACTGAAGTCTAGAATGAAGGCTACCTGAGCTCATAAAGTAAGTGAAATATAACTTTGTAGGATTTGAATAGTTTCGGTTACAAGGAGAAAAAAAATCCCTCTACTCACTGTGACACACTTAGACTGGAAATAAATGATTGAAAAGGAAAAAAAATCAAGCAAACAAAACCACGAATATGGGATGGTAAGACTCTGGTTGCAGTGGAAACAGAAGCCACTGCCTCACACAGCCAAGACAGCAGAGCCACAGTGTCCCTCAAAATTAAGTTAAGTTCATCAAACTTATTACCTCCCACAGCAGGGCATCATTGCACCTAGTCTCAGTGGAGAGCCTGAGATGAACAACTTATATGAATCTCAATTATAAATTCAGGAAATATAAAGTTATGCAAAGGTCTTGCACCTGGGACGTGGCAATTCCAGGCACAAATACAGGTCAGGTGGAGAATGGCTAGAAAGCAGCCCTGAGGAGAAGGACTTGGGGACGTTGGTGGATGAGCAGCTCAACATGAGCTGGCAACGTGCACTGGCAACCCAGAGAACCAACCCCATCCTGGGCTGCATCAGGAGAAGTGTGGCCAGCAGGTTGCAGGTGATTCTGCCCCTCTACTCTGTGAGACCCCATCTGGAGCACTGTGTCCAGCTCTGGAGTCCTCAACACAGGAAGGACATGGACCTGTTGGAAAGGGTCCAGCGGAAGGCCACGAAGATGATCAGAAGGACAGAGCACCTCCCCTATGAAGACAGTCTGAGAGCACTGGGGTTGTTCAGACTGGAGAAGAGAAGGCTCCAGGGAGACCTTATAGCAGCCTACCAATATTTGAAGGGACCCTACAGGAGAGCCAGAGAGTGACACTTTGTCAGAAGTGTAGTGACAGGACAAGGGGTAATGGTTTTTAATTGAAAGAGGGGAGATTTAGATTGGATATTAAGAAGAAATTCTTTACTGTGAGGGTGGTGAGA
>BJBW01004767.1:0-19598 GCA_004320125.1 Scolopax mira | reverse complement strand
GAGCAACCTGCTCTGCTGGGAGGTGTCCCTGCCCATGGCAGTGGGTTGGAACTAGATGATCTTTAAGGTTCCTTCCAGCTCTAACTGTTCTATGATTCCACCTATAAAATAAGTTACTCAGAAGACAACACAATTCCATGTTCACTGATACAGACCCTGACAGATCTCTTGGCAGGGAAGATTTGATTTGGATCGGGAGAGAATAGACACTGAAGACTGCTGTTGAATTAGCCAGAACACAGCATGGTGGGTACACAAGATTTATGCTGTCTGTGGAGAAGCATAGATGACACTCATCTGGCATAAAGTCAGGACAGCACAGAAAGACAACAACTGATTCAATAAAAAAATTTAACCAGAAAGAAATTACAACTTGAAAATTTTCAAATGGCACTCTGTGTTTTTGTCAGCTCTTTGCTTTGCATCTCATGCTATTTTTGTTATAGTGGAAGATATTCTAAAAGATTTATGATCTTCAGCTCATATCCTAGGGACTCAACCCAATCGCACTGGTTAGAAGTTTGACTGACAAACTCAGTCAAAACTTTGTTTATGTCACAATGTCAGTAGTAGTTTCTGTTGACCAATCTGGATGTTATAACAAAACATCTTGATTAAACTAAATCCACCGAGCTCAGAGAATGGCATTCCAGAGGAATGTTCTCAATCCTTTTCTAGTAAGGTGGCAAATGCAAGGATAGGGTCTGCAGGAAAGAGGATCCCCAGACACCTGGTTAGGTAAATGGCTTGAAAACTCAGTGGCTGCCAGGTACAAAGAAAGAACTTTTCTTAAACTGCTCTAAGTAGATAACTGCATTTAAACATACTTGCCTCCATACCCTGTGGCCTTTATAGTGACAGTGCCTCTATGTGGCCATAAATCCTTTTTTACATTTCCTTTTCTCTAAGCTTGTGTTAAGGGTCCAACTCATAAAAGAAACTCAAGGTCCAACTCAAGAATAAAATCCAACTCATGATGTTTATATGGTGCCCACTTAAAGCTGTGAGCCTTCTCACACCTCCCAACACCCTATACAGACTTCATATGCGTTTATAAGATAATTACTGCCTAAGACAGCTCAGGAATTAGCAAGAATGTGTCTGGAAACAAGGAGATATTGAAGGTTCACTGACATGTGAAAGGGTAAGAAGGAGACAGTCTGAATTCTGTAGGCTTGCCAAAAAGTGGAAGAAACCGTCAATTAACTATTATGTGCAAAGCAGAAGCCTCCACATTCTGGAAAATGGAAAACCTGGCCTCATACTAGGTAGGATGCCAACTTGCTGCAGTGGTTCCCAAACCTGTTCTTGGCTTCAGCTGTATTCCTGTTGGTCCTACAGAGCAGGCTGCCTCCCATTACAGCAACTTACTGCCAACCAGCTGATCCTCTTGACACTGCCAACCTCACAGTACCTGCAAGATGGGGACCAGTGCAAGAAGTTCCAAAGAAGCTGGAATACAACAACCCACATTGCTACCACCCCAAAAAGGGTGGTACTTTGGCATACTCTCATGGGGCAGATCCATTACACGCACTCAGTGAAATCACCAGCAAAAACTACTACTACTTTTAAAGAGCTCAAATCCATAATTTGTCATATGAAATCGACATGACATAACACAGACATTGTACATCCAGGTTAACCATCTAGTTTCTCTTGATCATCAGCAAAGAAAAACAGTTTTAGAGTCATCTTCTCCTAAAGAAGATACCTAAAATAAGTTGACTGATGTATAAACCAAAACCCTTTTTTACCTCCCCAGGCTGAAACAAAGATTTAAATGACAAGCTCTATATTGCAGATGTCTAAAATAAGAAAATAAACCCACACAGAATTTTATTCTTGGTTTTGAGATGAAAACACAACTTGTGCAAATGGAACCAAGCATACCACATAATACAGACTGCTCTGTAGAAAAGACCAGAATAGACAGTTATTCATCATTCCTTCATCAGGCAGGCTCCAAATATTTGGACAGCAGACAATAACATGGAAAGTCTGAAAAGTTAACTGTCCATATGACCAATGAGCTGAAACAAACTTCGAAAATAATTTAATCAGGTTCCTTGGAGATCCCATAAGATTAGCACATTTTTGATACTGTGATAACTGACACATGATTTTCTATTTGCATTAAGTTACTTCAGTTATTACGTGTATCTCTGCACAGTTTAAAATTAACAGCACAGTTACAATTTTGTTTGTTTGTTGTTTCAACATCCTAATTGTATTCTTTTCTACAACAGGATATACTCACTGATTTATTCAACATCACCTCCTCTCTGATGTGTTTTCAGTTCAATTACTTAAATAGGAGTTATATGGATAACTTCTCTGTATTTCCCCTCCAGCTTCAAAAATTTGTCTTCTGATTTTCCTCCTGATTTTCACATTTCCTGCCAAAACTAATGTTCCCTTTGTAATCTCCAAAATGGATTCCCAGGAAGAGGAGGAAACCTTGTAGCCTCTTATGCCCTGCCATATGCCACAGTACATTTTTTTCCTTCTCTTATTGTCATCACAAGTTGTTTCCAACAATGGATATTGATTACTTAGATCTTAATTTTCTATTTTTCCTTTCTTACTGTTTCTAGTGTATTATCTCACATAAAACTCCTATCCCACATAAAACTCCTAAAACTCATATCTCCTACCATGCCTTGAAGAAGATCAGATTATTGACAGATGGAAGTATCTCCACAAGACACAAACAGTACATATAATGTAGAAAAATCTAGATCACAACAGTAATTCTGAAACTGAAAACTGTGCAATACGCAACCATCAGACAACAGTCCACAGTTTTTCCAAAATAAATTTAAATTCTTATCTAAAGCTCCTTTAGACTTCAAATACATAAAAATAAAATTTATAAATTTTCTTTGCAAAAAAAAATGCTAAATATTGAAGGCATAAAACAGTGGAAAGCTTTCCAAGTTCTACTAAGACCACAACTTTTGCTGAACACCATTCACCAGAATGTATTTCATAACTTACTGAAAGAGATTACAGGTACTCCATAACACAGTGTGATTTATGGGTCCAACACGTATTTTTACAAAAACAAAACCATTTAAATAACAGACTGTTAGAACAGTGCAACACGACTCTCACATTCAACATCTATGGAAAAAAACATGCATATTATATATATACTGCTGTGCTTGAGCAAATTTATCCTCTCTACAGTCACCATTTCCATCTTTCCCTTAGTGTTAAATATATAGTTTTACTTTATGTATCCATAACAAATTTCATTTTCCATCTTATTGGTGTGCCTCTCATTTTCTAGATTAAGTAACTTTAACTGACTGGTTACCCTTCAAATCAATGAAGAATATAAATTTGACATAATCTCTGTTAGGCAGTGAACACTTGGGAGAGGAAACTCCTTTTTTTTTTTCTTATGCATAACCTCATGTCTTAAAGAATCCATTATTTTCTAACACCTCTCTCTTGCTTCACTCATCTTTACTGCTATTATGCAATATGAACAAAGGCTCCTTCTCAAAGAGGACCAGCAAGCATTCGAGGTCCCTTTCAACCTAGGTATTTCTGGATTCAAAACACAGTGATCTTGCACAATATTTCAAGAGGTAATTATTTATATTAATATCTTGATAAAACATTGAGTTTGGCCTGGAATCATATTTCAGAATATTAAAGACTGTTTATTATTATATTTCACTATATTATAAACTTTTCATATGTTACCAGCTCTGAAGCCTTTTTTGTGTTGTGACGCTTTTTTATAGATGATACTTCTTTTCAGAAGGACTCAATAGCTTTTTACAAGATGTTCTTTTAAAATACACTCTGTAATGAAGATATGATTTATTATTAAAAAAATCACAATCATTAAAAGCAATTTTGAATATATACAGTAATCTCTTCTTAGAGGTTTATACTGAAGTATAAATACTGCCATAGTGACAATTAAGTAATGACCTCTGAAGCACGGATATTAGCCATTATTTTAAGAAATACTAGAATTTAAATTAAAAGGAAAACCAAAAATACTTTAAATACCTTTCAGATTACTTGCATGCTATGCTTACAGTTGGTATTTATTAAACAAACGCAAGGTAATGATTTGAAAGATTATATGGATTCCAGTTCATGTCAATGCTGGTGTATCGGCAATGGGGCTGTAAAATTTTCTCTTCTTTTTGTTTTTTAGTGAATTGAACTAGTTGTCTTATCAGTAACAGAACCATGCCTTGTTTCCAGCTTACTTATGTCATGTGAACCCTAGCTGTTCCCCATGGCACTCTGAAAGACCAAGGTGCTGCTTTTGTCTAATCCTGCACTCGCACTCACTAGCCAAACAGAACGCAGAGATCAGACTTCTACCTGCCAGTAAAAGGCATTTCCATCTAGCCAGCCATCTGCTTTCACAATTTTTTTAAGAACTAAATACTTTTTGCTATCTCCTCCTCTTTAAAACACCTCTGAAAGTAAGTGAACTCAAAAATCAGTAGAAATGACTACATCATAGACAGGATGATTGTTCTAAGTGCCATTTCCTTCAGAAACTAGGCCAAAGAATACTCATTTCAGACACTGTACCAGAATGTCTCCAGAAAAAAAAGAAAAACAACAAAAAAATCCCCAAAAAAACCCAACAGTGTGCTGATGAAAAAAGAAAAGGAACTGGTGCAGAGAAAGGTAACTGGAAAATACACCATGTCTGTCTATCAAACAGTGTAAAATATATAAAATACACTGCTTTTAGTCAACTAAAATCCAAGATTTCTATTCATATATATGGTAACATAACAAGGCAGTGAATGTCTACTGTTTATAACCTGGAGGTTTAATGTAGAACCAAACAAGAAATAGTTATTTTGATCAGTTCAGCCTGAGTTCAATGGACAGTTTTCATTATCTAGAACAAAGTTCATTCTCCTTCAAGAACACAAAATATATATATTATTTCCCACAACCAATTTAAGTATTTTAAGTTAGTTCCACAGTAGAAGAGTATACACTGAGTATAAAATTCTTATACATAACTTATTTATTCAGTAAATGTCACTTCAAATTAATGTTAACCTCAGTTTTATTTTTTTAATTAATATTTACCTCTAAGTTAACTAAATCTTGATGCTTAATCTTTTTCCAAAAAAAAAAAAAAAAAAAATTTCCTTAATGTTAGTGAATCAACATGCAAAGAAACATTAACCTTCCATGGTAAAAGATGCTGGAGCTTTTCCATATCCCCCCAGTTTCCATCACCAATATAGGTGTACACCTGAATAAGAACAACTGTAGGAAGAATAATTAAAAGCCACTGTCAACTTAAGATTTCAAGTCTTTATGGAAGGACTTAATCTAATAGTAAATAATTTTTTAAAATCCCGTTCATGATCTCTTTTATATCACAAAAGTCTAAAATCTGTACTTACTTCAACATGTGCAAATAACATTTGTTCAATGTTATCATTGTTTTTCTTCTTGAGATCTGGTGGAATGTTTCTGTTTCTTACTTGGAATTGTATTTTACTAAGATAACCATCGCCAAGGTCCTGTGTTCAGAAAACAAGAAAGAAAACATTATGTAACCAAAATGCTAAATGCCATCACTGTTCTAAAAAACAAACAGAGCATGGTATTTAGGCATAAGGTCCAAGTCTTTTTATAGGCATCCATGCCTGCATTGCTTTTCAGCTTCTTCTCACAGGTAGTTTACACTAGTTTTTTTGTGTCAAAGACCTAAACAGTAAAAATAAAATTTAATATAGCTACTAATTGAGTAAGACAATTGCTACCTGGGATCAAGATGAGTGCCAAAGAACTGGAAGACAGTGCATTAAGGTCATGATGATGGCCTGAGAAGCTATTAACAATTTTGACCTATCCATTTCAAGCAATGCATCAATGCTAGTAAACCTCCAAATTCTTGGCAGATTGGTTTATTTTTGCACTGTTTTCCCTCTAACTTTCTTAATGTCCTAGAAAAAACAAACAAACAAAAAAAGAAAACACCACTTCAGAACTCATGTGTGAAGGGTCACAGTTTGTTCCCTTCTCTTGCCCACCTCTGAGGCTTGAGCATAAGAGAAAACAGACAAGGCTGTACCTTCTCCCAGTTCCTTTTTTATCATTCTGCTTCCCAGGACACATGGTCTACTGTTGTAAAAGGTCCCTGTGCAACTACAGAGTGGCAAGAGAAGGTTTTAGGAGCTTTCCCCCTTGCTGACCTTACTAACTGCACACATATACAAACATTATTTTTTTTTAATGAGAAGTAAGAGGAGAGAAAAAGTTTTGTAACAGGTCACTGGAAAAACACACTCTGGGAGAGAGAGAGAGAGTATACATAATACAAAGAACAGTAGTTGCATGTTAAGAAGTTATTTCTGAAAGGAAACAAATAAATTGGGGTTTTATTAGCTGTTTCATTATGTTTCATTTTAGACAAACACAGAAAGCATACGCACAACATCTGATGAAAAAAAGATTCCATTCAAAACAGCCTCTCTACAAAATTCATTAATGTAGCATTAAATTGTTTGACAAATCTGCAAATTTAACTATAATTTAACTCTTTGGTTAATCTGTCATTGCTAACAGTTTACTTCATGTACTCTGACCTTTAAATCAATATGTGTTTTATACTGACACACTAGTTCTCTCTTTTCAAGGACACTATGTAAGGTATGTAACTCCAAAATCTGCTACAGCTCCTTGTCTACTTCAGTCTTACCAAGTTTCATACACAGAAGACGATAATGCTCTCTACGTGTACTTTTGTCCATGAATTTTTAAGCATGAATCATCCTGTGAGCAACTACATCGCTCAGAACTTCCACTGCAGGCATTATTTTTCTCACTAATTCTCATCAAGAGCATGAACCCGCCAAGCTTTGTTGGGTGTCCCAGCTGCAGAACCAACTGCATCCCGTGCAGTGAAGAATCAAGTGCGCAGAGGACAACGGGGACAGAAAAATTCAGCCTGGCTTGGTGATACAAAAGCCATTCCTGCTCAGTCTCAACACTCTCTGTCACGTGTCTCCTTGGTGCAAGTGTCAGCAGGAGTAGAGCTACCTGCATGGGTATTTATCCCCCTAGGAGTAGCAAAGAAAGCACTACAGCCACCCACAGAGGTAAAATGCCCCAGGGCACAAGGAGCTTTGCCAGAGAAGGGTTAGATACAGCATTCCCCTCCCTGAACCAGTTCTTACTGTCAGCAGAAAGGAGCAAAGCTCCACAGCCTTTGCACTTGGTAGTATTTGAGCACCATGAAAAAATATCTATGGATAGCTGGAAATGTGGAGTTAGCAGCCTCTGTATTTGATAGCTGCACGTCAGAGGCTAGAGGAGAGTGGCAGGAAAGACAAGCATCCCTCCTGTCGTATTCTCCAAAGTGTTAACGTATTTTGGGGCACTTCTGCCCCAAAAATAAATCAATACTTAAGCAAGGACCTTAATCCCATTAACATGGAAAGTCAGTCTATTTCTACTCCAGCTATCTTGTGAGTATCATGAGCAAAAGCAAACTGAAATAGACTTTGACACGATTACCTAAATTAATGCAATTTAATATTAAACAATCATAAAGCAGAAAGCAAATGGGGGGTGAGAGCCTTCACAGTCAAGATTTAACTATCCATCCCTAATAGCAGCACCCAAGTTTAGCTCCATCAGGTCCTACAATAGAGATGCTCTTGGCTTTTTTTACAGCTTTCTTCTGTGAAAAACAAAGCAAAACAAAAACAAAAGAGAAAATAACATCATCTAGAACATTTAATTTATAGCTCCAACTACAGGGTTCTGCATGGGCTGTGGGAGCTTACACTACAAGAGCAAGCTTCACAAAAACATTGAGTATTTCACCATCTACATTTAATCTTTACAGAAAACACAGGACACAAAAACACAGTTCTACAAGCCTGGTTTACTTGTGTGGTCTTATTGCTATCAATGGGTCTATTCACATGAGCATGGAATGAGGAATGGGATCCAAGTACATTACACCAGCAAAATCAAGAGTGCCCCAAACTACCCACAACACGTGTATTGGTAAAAAAGGCAAAAAAGACAATGAGACATCTTGTTAATTAAAAGCTTCCTTCCCAGACTACATACTATAAATGGATGGTCTCAATGGCCAGGTTTTTATCACACACTGAAATCACAGAGTCGCCAACTTGGCCCATTAAAAAAAAAACCTCTTACAATTTTTTTTTTATGTGAGAACAAAAATCTATCTCATTCTGTTATTTCCAGCAAAGCTCCTTATTTCACAGAAAGTTCAAACTTTGACCTATGTATTAAATTCCCAACTGAGGCTCAGAGCATCTTTCTTTACTGAATAAATCCTCACAAATATAGCCTTGGACTGAAATCTAAAGTTTCAAATGGTTGCCTGTAAGAAAGGGTGCATTGTCACACTTGGCAAATATTTGCACTCTTTTAAAAACTTCTAAACAGCATGCATCTAAGGCCAAGATCCTGCTTCTTACTGAAATTCTGTTTCATCTGTAATGAATGTGTCACAAATGCTAATGTACAGTTACATATGTACAAATGATGGCATACATTTACTCTTGGACTTCCTGAATTTCAAAACAATACAAGCACTATTATTACCCCCAAAATTCATGAAAATACGGGAAACCACTAAAGTCAATAAAATTTAAAAAAATAAATAAATAAAAAACCAGAGCAATAAGTTTTCTAGAGCAGAAAAAAGAAATACACAGATAATAATGAGTATCTCAAACCATCCGTTACTGAAAACCAGAGACACAAGAGAACATGTGAGCATTGCCCACCTATCAAAAAAAAAAAATGCCAAAAAGAAATCCTAGAACAGAGTGGATTTATCATTACATGGAGAACAACAGAAGCATTCAAACTAGGAAAAGCAAGTATTCAAAATATTTCTGTGGTTATTACAGAATAAATACAAATTTTGTAGCCATAAGCTGTAATTACTACAAAGTTTCATTTCAGCAGGTCATTAGCACGAACTGACTACCAATAAATATTTTTAAATGAGTACTTAAGAAATGCTGATTTTCTTTGAGCTCTGTGGAAGTTTCAGAGAACTTTGGAAAAAGCCAGCATGTATCAATATATCTTTATATACTGGCTAATATGTATAACTTTACACATATTAGTTTGACATCATTAGATGTCATATGAGATTGACATATAGTTTGACACCATCCCAAGCAACAAACAGAAGACATCATACAGGATTCAGTAAAGTAAATGCACTTATTTGACAGAAAAATAGATTTTGGCAGGGCCCCCCACTGCTTAAAATGTCAATAAATGACCTAGAAACAACATGTAATTATTACTGGTGAGTTTTGAAAGTTATGGGGAAGCAGCAAACAATGAAGATTGATCACTAATACAGATTCTTCTGGCTACTGTATGCAACTAACATACATTTTAATACAAAATATTAAGTCACACATCTACAGCAAAGACTATGTGCTCTTTAAGCTTAAAAGGGTTAAAGTGATCCCTGAATATACAACCACAAGCCCTTAACCAGAGTAGAAGGGTTTGAATTTCACTGTGATACAACATTCATTGTCTACTGCCCACAGCTGGAAAAGGATTTTTATATACTGGAAAGGATTCAGAGGAGATCCACAAGAATGCTTAAAATACTGGACAATACATCAAGTAATCAGGAAACTCAACATGCTCTGCTTTTAGACTGACAAGGTTAAGGAATGAATTGATCTGAATCTAAAGTACCAAAACAGGGAGAGTTCTGATAAAAGAAGCATCATCAGCTTAATAGACAATCACTGGAAGACAAAGCTAGGCCATTAAAAGTAACAGCTATTTTTTTAAAAAAAATCCACTTTTAGCATAGCCAACTATTTGAATGGCTGCTTGAGAGGTGTGACTGTTTCCCCATCATTAAGAATTTTGATAATTAAGACTATGTAATCCTTAAAATACATTTTCTGATCAAAACTGAAATAATCTTAGGTGATCCTACACCTTTGTTATACACGTTGCACCTGGCCATCCCAGAAGTTGTTTCTGGATTCATGATCCCTATTCAGTACATATACTGGCTTAAAACCTCATGTAGACCATCTATGCAGTATTTTATTCTTGGACCAGATGTGTAAAATGCCATTTATTTTACATGTTGAAAACCCTCCCTTAAAGGATTTTTCAGCTCAAAAAGGCAAGTAAAGGTATCTAAAAATTAACTCTGTGATTATTTTACCTTGCTAGTTCTCCACTCCCAACCATCTCCTATCTGCTGCGAATGTTTAATGAATTCTTCACAGTACTGCTTGAATCTTTTTTCTTCCAAAAAGAAGTCCTTTTCACCTGCCATGCTAGAGGATATCTGCAGAGCAAACTAAATGTTAGTACTGACAGATTAAGTGAACAATAATCACTTTCACATTTATAGCAACTGAATAGTAAAGTAAAAAAGCACCGGGGGAAAAACTGTTTCTTGAAGTAAAACAAAGACAGGTTTCTTCAAGTACATTAGAGAATCATAGACACATAGAATGGCTGGGGTTGGCAGGGACCTTTGGACATTGGCCAGCCCAATCCCCCTACTCACAGTAGGATCAACTACAGTAAATTGCTCAGAATCATTTCCAGTTGGATTTTGATTATCTCCAAGGAAGGAGATGCTAAAAGGTCTCTAGGGTACCTGTTCCAATGTTCAATTACCAGAGCAGTAAATAATTTTTCTTCTCTTTAAATTAAAATAAATTATGTACCACCTTGTGCCCATTGCCTCTTGTGCTTTCACTGTGTGGCACTGAAACAAGTCTGCCTCCATTTTTATTTCTTCCCATCAGGTACTTATACATATTCGTAAGATCCCACTGACTTTTCTCCAGGTTGGAGTCCCAGTTCTCAGTCTTGCCTTGTATGTCAGACATCCTTAATCATCTTTGTGGCCCTTTGCAAGACTTGCTCCCATATGATATTGTCTTTCCTCTACTGCGGAGCCCAAAGCTGGACACAGCTTACACGTTTCCTCAGGGAGGACATTCAACTGGCAACCAGCAATCTGCATCCACTACTGGGCTACTTCCAAGGGCCTACTCCCTTCTCCCTGTGGAACTGAACTGCTCCACAAAAGCTTCATACTAGCATTTGTGGACTTGGAGCCAACACCATGGCTTCAGACTCAGCTGAAGCAACTGTTCCTGCTCTGTATGGCTCTCAATGGCCCAGAAAGATGGCTTCAGGAGGTGCTTCAAACGAACACTTTCCCCACCCCTTGCATGCTTCCCTCCTAGGATCTTAAAAGAGAACAGAAAAACTCAGAGAATCTGGACAGTTTTTCTCTCTTGCTTTCAAAACGGATGTTTCAATGCGTTTAGAGACATCAGGCATCGCTGCAGCACCACAAACACTCAGTAACTATTAATACTAGACCACAATTTTTCCTAACAAGAAATACAAAGGAAACGGCACCTCCTGCAATGCTTATTATTTCAGGATCTGCCCTTAAATCGCATCACCCTGTCTGCCCATGACATAAACTACTTATCTAGCACTTGAAAATACATTATCTTCAACGGGAGTTAACCCAAGCTCCCATCACTCTGTGCTACCAGACTGTCAAGGAAGTGCAGAGAACTAGATACTTGTAGATGTTTCTGCATTTCCCAAATTTCCAGACGCCAGACTGCAGAACGTCGGGCAGTGCACGGAATGAGAGCACAGCTCTTGCGTATGTTTGAAGGAGAGCTTAAAACTGCAGTAAAGCTAGAGCTTTAGGAAATTATCATCTGTGGAGAGACGCCCGGCTGCCGGCACCTGTGCAGCACCTCTCCCTTCCTCTCACAAACCACCCCTTTGTAACGAGTGGCGAGCAGACCCCAACCCGCCCCACCCGGCCACAGGCCCCGCCGGCAGCGGGGAGGCCGGGCAAGCCCCCGGCCAGGCCACCTCCTTCTCCTCCTCACCCCACCAGCCGGGAGGGCTCCCCCGGCTCGGCCCTCGCCCCGTCATGTCCTCCCCTATCCGCGGGGGAGGGCTACGGGCCCAGCACAACCCCGCGACGGGCGCGGCGTCCAGGGGGAAAGGCCGGCGTGAGACGCCCCGTCCCGCCTGCACTGAGGTATGGGGAGACCCGACAGAGAAGAAATGGGGCGTTAAGGGGGGGGGTCGCGCACCCCAAGAAGGGCCCTGAAAGGGGGGGGGGGAGCGGGAGGGAGCAGCCCCTCCGCGCCGCCCTCCACGTACCGTCACCACCCTCCGCCTCCTCCCGCCGGCGCCGCGCACGCGCGCCCCGTACCGGGGAAGGGGGGGGGGTGGGGGGCGGCTGCGCATGCGCGGCGGGAGGTGCTCGCGGTGGGCGCTGAGGGGGGACCTGCGCAAGGGCGGGAAAGCGGGATAGGGCGGACAGGGCGTCGAGCGCTCGGTGCCGCCTACACACACCCCCCCTCCCGCCTCCCCCAGCCCAGCCATTCCTCCCCCCCAGCCCGGCCCTCCACCTTCGCAGTCTGAGGCGGAAGCACTGTGGAAAAGGGGTCTCCTCCTACCCCCAAAAAATGTTAGTCCCCACCCTCCCACCTTCCCACCCCTCGATAAACATAGGTGAGGCTGGCCTGCATCCAGAAGGTCAGCCACACCAGTTTAATCTGAACATTTCTCCTCAGTTTTGCAGACTTAACAGCCCTTCCCTCCCTAGAGTATAAATACATGCTGTTACTTTAGTCTGGAGAAGAGAAGGCAGAGGGGGGATCTGATCAATGCTTATAAATACTTAAAGGGAGGGTGTCAAGAGGATGGAGACGGTCTTTTTTCAGTGGTGCCCAGGGACAGGACAAGAGGAAAAGGGCACAAACTTCCATATAAGAAGTTCCATCTAAACACGAGGAGGAGCTTCTCTCTTGTGAGGGTGGCAGAGCCCTGGAACAGGCTGCCCAGGGAGGTGATGGAGTCTCCTTCTCTGGAGACATTCAAAACCCGCCTGGACACGTTCCTGCGGGACCTGCTCTGGGTGGACCTGCTTTGGAAGGGAGATAGGACCAGAGATCTCCTCAGATCTCCATAGGTCCTCCCTTCCAACCCCATGTGATTCTGTGATTCTTTTTCTGAACAAAGACAAGGAGTAGGGAAGGTGAAGTTTAATTGTCCAGGTCACCCAAGTACTGTCTTGTAATGTAACACAGAGGGTGAACAGGAGAGCAATCCAAAATGATGATACAGTTGTGTGGAGGAAAATACGAAAAAATGCAGGAACTCCCCAAAAATGTAATCCAGAGCTCTTTCAATGAAGAGTTGCCCGATGTGGATTTCTGTGTTCGTTTTGTTAACCAGTCCCTGTAATTGCTTCTAGATTTGAGAACTTGGTAGGATCACAGAAGCGTTTTGAGCTTAGAATAATTATTTTTAAATATGTAAGTCTACTAAACTGTACGTTTTTCAGCAGTAAGGTTTTGTCTGGCATGACTAAGCTATCCAAACTGTAGTATGTGCATAATGCATTGTATTTGGGTAGACTTCGGTTGTTCATAAAATAGTGGCTTTACCCATTTAGCTATAAACTGCCATTTTAAAGATTTTTATGATTTGGATTAAGAGTAAATCAGAGCTGTCCCATCAGCTTTGGAGACCATACTGCTCGGTGGAAAGCCTCCATGTGTAGGTGGTGCTGTGCCCTGGCTGATTGTAATGGGGTGTTCTCGGGCTCTGCAGTTCCTAGTTTGCTTGTCATGTGCTGTGTGTGGAGAGCTCACAAGGGCCAAAGCATTTTTCTGGAATATGCCTGAGCTTAACCATTTCTTTTTGTTTCTTAAAATTCCGTTTTCTAGATCTTGGCTGCTAGCAGATGAGTTCTTAAAATGTGTACTATGATTCCTATTTAAAGAATATTTTCACTATTCTTTGTGAACTGTGAAATGTTCTGTCTAAGGCTGTAGTTTTCAGCATTAGGTGTAGATATAAGCAAAGTTTTGTTTCATTAAGGTATTTTGGAGAATGTTTTAGTTGTGTGATGTGCTTTGAACAGATTATGGCACCTCCGTAGATTACTATTTTCACTGCATATATTATTTTTGAAAGCAGTTGCATAGCTTGGTTGATGCCATTATAACTACAAGTTATAATGTTGTATAAGTTATGTTGCTATAGTCATTATTTAATCATCAGAATTAATTGTTTATATTGTTCTTCACTGTTTCTTTTAAATGGTGGTGTTTTGAAATTTGGTAAGTAAACACCATGTTGTCATCCAACCCCGAGTTTTGAAGGAGGATTTTTACATTGTGGAATATATTCTGTAAGCCATTTTTGTATCAGAAAACGCCTGTGGTATTGAAAAAATGTCACGTAATGTGCATTGCCTTGGAAGCTGCAGCTCCCGATTTCTAATTTTAGCTTTGTTACTGTCTCTCTGGATTTTCTTAGGGGAGAATCATCAGGTTTAAGACATAGCTCATTTAAAAAGTGGCTGGTAGGGCCCTGATTTTGCATTGAAGTTAGCAGAGGAGTCACCATGACTGGCAGCTTCTCAGAAAACTAAGCCATGGTTTCCATATGTTCATATCCATTTACTTCATTTAAAATTCTGAGTGCACAGCCCTGGTAAAAATCCAGGACATCCAGTAACTGGCATTATAACACTAGTGGTCATTTTTAAAGAGTAGGGGCTTTACCCGTGCTGTTGGGAGTGTTGCAAAGAAGCAATATTATCTATGGACCTTAAACCAAGCATATGCAATGTTAAGTAATTATGTATGGTGAAAAATAATAAACAGTCGACCTGAATATCCCCTTCCATGACTTGCTGGCTTTCTCATGACGAGCCTAACTGACTCTTCATGGTCTAAAACACTTAACTTTGAAAAAATGTTAGTATCCATATGTTGTAGCTAGCAGAAATACCAGATATAGACAAGATACTGTGCCTACTAGAGGTGTTTTGTAATCCTTGCTCTGCTTTTTACAAATTTGGGCTAAGAGTTTGAGTTTTCTCTTTCCGTTTCCCTTTTTGACTGCCTGCAGAGCAGATCAGGTTCATGGTATATTCTTACAGCATCTGGTATCAGGTTGGTCATCCCCAGAATTGCTGCCAGGGCATTTCAGTAAGTCGCAGTGAGTGCCTTGTTATCAAGGGAAATGCATTTGCTGGAGTTCTAAAATTACTTGACAAGAAGTCCCAACATGGGGGTTTCTCTCCTTTCTCTTCCTCCTTTTGCCTGTACTCTGAATAACTGCCTCAGCTTTCCATCTTGTCTCTGCCAGAAAAAAAAAGCATTAATAGTCCTATTCCTTGTATCACTCCTTAGATTTTTATATACTTAGAACAAATGCATAATTCGTCATCAGACCTGTTTGTTTTATTCTGAGTATCTTAATATTAATATAATACTACATATTGACATTTTTTTGCAGTAAAGTACAGTTGTTGTAGGGACTTTTGTTGGTTGGAAATTTTAGAACTAAACTAAATAAAGATATTAGAGAATAATCCTTCATCAGCCAGGCGGTGAACAGAATGATCTCTAAAAGGTCTTTTTCATCTCTTCATCTCCTGTTGTTTGGTCCCAAGAAACACAGTTTCATTCAAAACCCATTGATCAGTCAAGCAGCTCAAGCAACACTGTACTCTCCAAAGAAAAAAAGGTAACATTACAGCACTTGGACTGGTAGAATTACTGTGATGTACATTCAGTTTCACAAATCCTCCTTAGTACAGTTTGGACCCTGAGCAATTCATGGTAATTCTAATGCTATTTCTTCCACGCTGGGTTTTGATTACTCTTACCTTCTGATGCTAAGCAATGTTGCTAAACACAAAGAGATAATGCTGTATTATTGCCAGTGCCGGGCAGTACCTGGGTTGCAAAGTTTTATCATAAAAGAATATTGCCAGGTGAGTCAAATTAGAAATAATGGTGCAGCCAAAGCACAATGCTTGTGAAAATGTCTCGTGAGGCTATTGGACAGCATGTTCAAGCACAATATATCGTTTGTGCTATAACAAATAGTTTCTTCATGTGCTGTACTAATATGGTCACAGAAGCAAATGTGCCCAATCTACAACTTAAGACAAATTGAATATATTGACTATACAAGCAACATCTGCAACAATGAAATGCTGGATTTCATTCCGGTTGAAATTGATATTAGCAAACATTCACCATGGCTGACTGCTTAATTTAAATCTCTTCATTGTCTATCATTAAATTAATAGCGCTTATGGAGATTCTGCACCAATAATACAGAATAAGAATTAATACTAAGATATTCTGCATTCTTTTGCTTCCTTTGGTTAGGAGACTTAATAGTTGAAATTCCCCTGATAGAACTTCGTAGATGGAGTGTTACTATTTCAAAATTGTTAACAAACCTTATTTTCCAATAATCACTGTAATATTACAGTGCTCTTATAAAGTAGACAAGTGTTATTTTCCTTTTGCTGGCAAAGAAAGAAGAATTAAGTAACTGATTGAAGGCTGTGGTGACTGTGAGGCTGGCAAATGGAGCTGAATTTTGTAGATGCATGGTTTCTGCCTTCAACATAGTTGCTCTTGGGCCCTGTGATTGTTCTGACAGAAAGTTAAAAGGAAACAAACTGAGAGGTATACAAACAGCATACATTTTTCATGAGTATTTTTATTGCACTCCAGCAGCCACCAACCAGCACTGAAGAAAGTACTAGCATAATGCAGCAATTGTTGCCACCTTCTGTTTTGGGAAATTTTTCGTACTTCTTTTTACTGACTTTATTTTATCTAAAAGTTTAATAATTTTTTCAGGCTTCGGATTTTTTTCTCACTTGTTTTGTATTCTCTTTCTGTTACTGTTATTCATGTTCCATTCTTGGTTTATTTACTTTTTTTCCCTATTTGACCAATACATATTGAAATCAACTTGAGACAGGCTACATATAAAATACTCAGGTCATTAATATACAAGATAATAGCAGCTGAAGACCTCAAAAATGTTGCTTCTAAGCAGGGAATTGGGGGATGTTGAGAGTAATGAGGAGGAATAATTGATAAAGAAAGGTAATTTTTTTAATCAGCTTACAACTTCATGGTCAAAACAGCATTAAAATATGTGCAGACAGTGAAGCAAAGGTCATCATAACACAAGATTATATGAAAGTACAATAAAAGAATATTACTAGAACCTCTAGCACATATATAATTGTAATAAATAAGCAAGTTACATCTGTCTCTCTTGTTTTATTAAACAAGAGAACCTATGCTACCACTGTCTGGTTTGCAAAAATCAGCAAATCAGAAAGTAGTTGAAAGTACTTGAAAGTACAATCTGAAATATTTTTTTTCAAGATGCTAGCTAGATCAGAATTAAGATTACTTACCTAGTAAATAAGGTAAATAAAGCCAAGTGCTAAGCTCCAGCGTAAATGATTCCAATGATTCATCTGGAATAGGCCTGCAGGCCCACATATAAAATCAGCAGCTCATAATTACACTGAAGTGAGTCAAGACAGACTGATGCTAGGGAAGCAGGATTTTATTCTTGATTCCTAAAAAATATTATGAACCCAAAATGATATAATGTAACATGCAGAGCGGTGTTTGTTTTGAGAATATTTTCCTCAGAGGATAGATATAAAGGTCAAGAGGGAAGTTGCCTGGATGAGAAATGACAGGCAAGAACAAATTATCGTCTGCCTTGTGTAGAGGAAAGACTCAGAACTTAACTTGAAGGTTTACTGTAAAAGTTAAGAACTCTGTTATTTAAAGAAACTGACCAAACTGAAGAATGAGAATTTCTTCATGAATGAAGAGTGACAGATTGTACATTATATTTTTTTTGTAAAGTAGTTCAACAACAGAAACTATCCAAAACTGAAAAAAATACAAGAAGCCTGTACCTTCCACTAACATTTTGGCAGAGAAAAATATAAGATGAAATTGTCCATTTAGAAGCCAAGCAAGAAGTAGTACAAGTAGTATCGAACATCACACAACATCACTGATAATTGGTCACAAATTGCAGACAAATTCCTATCATCACAGGACAGACACTTTTGAACAAATGAATAGTGACAAGAATTCAAATTCCACCAAAACGCTTAAAGCAGTACATTAAACAAATGCTGTTTTTTAATTAATTGGGTAGAAGTCATAACATGTGGCCATGTTACTAAGATACTCTGTTTGGGCACCTCTTTCTGACCAAGGTGTAGCTACTGAAGGACTGTTGTACAGGAAAGAGCATCAAGAGGTGACCTTGTCTGTCATGGCTTATTCCTGACTGCAGGTGTGGACCCTTATCCAGGGAGATCTACACCAGAAACGTTTTTGTGCTTCTTACTTAGCAAATTCTGTTGAGGTACAAGCCAGAACATACTCTCAACCCTCTGTGACACAAATTGCACCATGAATGAGGACCACAGTCTTACCAATATGGACACTGCAGCTACGTGAAGGAAAGATGAGGAGGCACGAAGCCACATTCCCTCATTCCAGGCCATTCTAGGAGAAAAACTATCCCTTATGGCCGCTCTAATTTGCGCTGGCTGAAATACCAGGATTGTTCTCCGATCCACACCAAACCCTTCTTCTGCCTTGGGACACCCCTAGAGCATTTAGCCTACAGCCAACAACGTCGTGAGAGGTACGCCTGTTAAGAAGTATATATAGTTGAATGCATGTTGCCTTTAACGTATGTTATTTATGCCACGGCATTGTATGCACACAACATCTTGCACTCTGGGGATGGATAGAATTTATATGTTTGATTTCAGGATTTCTGGGGATCATCACAGGTGTCTTTTCAGGAATTATATTATTTCTTGTGTTTCACTTTCCTTTGCAAAACCCTGTTTTTCCCCTTTTAGTCCCATAACGGGAAATAAATGGCTTTTCAAAGACTAATGCTGGTGTAGCTGAGGGAGGTCCCGAATAGCTCAGGAGACACGAAGGGACTGCAGATGGCCCCAGTTTGTCCTTAAAGAGTTGAGCCATCCAAAAGAGCAATGTGCTCTCACTCAGTAAAGGCTTGATGGATGATGGGGACAGTGTTTTGAATAGCAATGTGGGAAATATGGCAAGACCTATGACACCAAAGAATGAAGCTCAGAGCTTAAGTTTGCAGGCAAAATGAGGCCTTTCCCAGTGATGTTATTACCCATGGAGTATTACTGTTCACTGTTATTTTAGTAACAAATAATTTCTATTTTTAAGGGTCAAGAAATCCTTCTCTAACTGCACAGGTCTCAAGAGTAAAACCAGTTACACACCTAGGAGTGGAATGGTAGAACTGGACTCCGTATATAGCTGAGCAACAACACGCTGGTGCTGTGTGGTGTCAGTCAGGTAAAAGCTGTTGATATGACTCTGGACTTCTTACCCTAAAAAACATCTGTTGGGCTATGAGCATGCACCTGTGATACAGAAATTAATCTGAGTGGCACTGTCAGAAAATATGCCTGTTAACACCAGAGTGGCTGAGGGAACTGGGGTTGTTCAGCCTAGAGAAAAGGAGGCTGAGGGGGAACCTTATGGCTCTCTACAACTCCCTGAAAGGAGGCTGGAATCATAGAACCATCTGGGCCAGAAGGGACCTCCAAAGGTCATCTAGTCCAACCCCCCCACAGTCACAAGGACGCCCCCAACTAGACCAGGTTGCCCAGGGCCTCGTCGAGC
>BJBW01004766.1:0-32848 GCA_004320125.1 Scolopax mira | reverse complement strand
CAGTGTGGAGGATGTGAACGAATGTTCTGGCAATGTGAGCAGCCAGCCCAGTCACTGTGGAACTGAGATTTCTCTATCCAAGCTGCATGAAGGAGGAACCAGAATTTTCTCAGAAATTTGATAGGCTTCAGATCACTGGACTGGATCTTCAGCTACTAAAAAGGAACACTAACCAAACTGATATTTTTTGGTCAATGTACACCACTTGAGTATGTGATCTGTTGTTTTTCCCAGTGTTGAAATATCTGAACGATTAAAGTATTTGTCATCTTGGTGTCTCAGTTCAATTTGCTGCAGAGTTCTGACAAAGTTATAGAGAAGCTTCTCTTTACTCACTAGGTGATAGAGAGAAGACCAAATGTCATTGTGAAAGTGAAGATGAAAATATAAATTATACAAACAGTTCTGAGAATTTATGTAGAGCCCCAGAACATTTCTCCTGAAATCCTATTTAGGAATTAGGGTTTGCTATGCTGAGTGAGCCCAGGTGCAATGGCTGACATCCATTTGAGTAATTACATGCAGCTCAATATGAAGTTCTCTTTTCAGAGGAGCAGTGTATTCTCTCTTCCTCCTGACACATTTTACAGGAGTGGTGCCTATTATTTCAGAGCTGCACCAGCCTGGGAGACAGCTGTGCTTCACTGATAGCTGAAACAATCCTTGTACCCATAGTTCACGTTCTCTTTCAGACTCTATGCTGCTTTGTATTGCATGTCTTGTGTAAAAGTGCTTGCCCTCTTTTGCAAACAGTTTTGAGAGGCACAGAAGAGCAAGTGAGTCACCTGGGTAGAAGATAGTCCTTCCACAACCTTAAGGGACGAGAAAGCAAAAGGGAGAGGAGGAAAATAGCTCAAGATCCCAAAAGCCAGCTCCTGTGTCCAGAGACACCCCTGTAACATTCCTTTTTAAGCTTGCCTGGAAGAGTAGAGAACAGCTCATATCTGCCCCAGCAATCAGTGACATGTGCACAGAACTTTAAAAATACATTATTTTTCCCAAAACCAACAAATTTCCCTCAGTCCTTTTTCATGTCTCATCTTGCACCTGGAGTAAGTACAATGTAGTATCTTTATTACTCGGCCTAGCCCTGCTTTAGGGAAACTGTCATCACAAAGTGCTGGCTGGTACCTCTAACTGATGTGTGAGAGCGTGCAGGGACTGGCCCCGAGGAAAGTCAAAGGGTAAGACAAGAGTATGGTACAAGAATGATCTCCCCATTCATCACTGTTCTCTTTTTTTAAGTCTTCCACTTTGACTTGTCATCCGCTTTCCTTTTCATTCATCCTCCTTCCCTTTTTCATGCACCAGCTAGAGCTTTCTCTCTGTCTCAATGCTATATTTTCTTATCTTGGTTTCACTATCAAGTGAGGTTTTCTTCTGAATCCAAATCTAAATGAAGTGTCTTAAGATGTTTAGCCACAAAGTGTGGAAAAGGACAATGTGTTTTCCCATGGGAGTAGCACATGGAAATAGGCACTGGTGTCTGATGCCACACCACATCAGAAACGGGGAGCCTCCCTCCATCCTGTTCTTTAAATCAGTGTCTTCCACTTCTTAGTGTTGATTTTTTTTTTCTTTTATCTTAATTCAAGCCTAAACCTGGTTCAACAACTTCAAAATGATTCTGAGACCGAGTCAAATTCTATTCTGGTACATGACTGGCTGCTAATAAATTGTGACATATGTAATTTTTACTTCATTAGGAGTTTATTCTTAATAACAGACAAGCTGTTATTACCCATGATGCCATTGTGGGGCAAAGAAAGCTTTTTATGAGACTAATGTACAGGAAAAGTAGTTCCTACACAAAAAAACATTATCAGATATATTTATTTTATTACCATGCAACATATGGGAGGGAAAAATAAACCCAATGGTGTATTTGCCAAATGGAAAAGGACCAAGCTGGTTAGAGGGGAAAAATTAGTTTCAAACTTCTGAGAAGATTTTACAATTAACAAAGAAATGTGAAATGAAATTAAACAAAACACAAAAATATGCAACTGTGTTCTTTTTACCATCATTGTTTATTCCTCCTAATAGTCCTGTTTACTCCTTTTTTGCCTCCTTCCACCTGACTGGATTGAGTTGCCACCCCTTTCTCTGGTTTTCATTGTAATCTCACACTTGGCCAAAGAACAGAGGAACTGAACAAAGCTGTTGATATGTAAATAACAGCTTTGAAGATACAAGTACCAGATTGTTCCTAAAAAGAAAAAAATGCAATTGCTTTTTTTTTTTTTTAACCAGTTTTAAAAAAAAATTATCCTGATGTATAATTCAAACCGTGCCTGAAATCAAAGATTCCATTATCTCTGAAGAATAATCACTTCAGTCAAACCAGGTATTTCCAGAGAGCTGTGGAAATTGTATTAGGAGTGCAAAATGTTACATTCCAAATGTTGTTGACAAAATTGCTTATTTCAACCCTATTTCGGTTTCCCTGTATTTCATTACAAGTGCATTTTGACAGCACATTTTAAGAGATGGGATGATTTTCCCCTACATAAAACCAACTGAAGGCCAGATTCTGATTCCTCAGCTCCTGCTGGGTGGTATCTGAATCACAGAGTCACAGAGCTGGAAGGGACCTCTGGAAGTCATCTGGCCCAACCCCCTTGCTCTAGCAGGGTAACCTAGAGGTGGTTGCCCAGGACTCTGTACAGATGATTTTTGAGTATCTCCAAGGAGACTCCACCACCTCCTTGGGTGATCTGTGCCAGTGCTTGGCCACTCTCACAGTGAAAAAGTGCTTCCTGATGTACAGAGGGAATCTCCTGTATTTTAGTATGTGCCCACTCATGGTTCCTCTGCTCCCGAAGAGGCTCTTCCTCCGCTCACAGAATTTCTGATAGGTAGGCTCCAAAATGTACTGAAGTCAATTGCAAGTAACTTCTACACTTCAGGGCCCTGTATAACTAGAAGGACAAAATTATGTCCGTACTTCTGCAAGTGCATTGCAGTCTAGTGTGCATTACTGAGGCCATATTTCTATATGAAATCTGTCCATGGAACAATTTACAGGGATAGAATCATAGAATGGATTGGGTTGGAAGGGACTTTAAAGACCATCTAGTTCCAAACCCCCTGCCCTGGGCAGGGACACCTCCCACCAGACCAGGTTGCTCCAAGCCCCATCCAGCCTGGCCTTGAACCCCTCCAGGAATGGGGCAGCCACAGCTTCTCTGGGCAACCTCTGCCAGGCTCTCACCACCCTCACAGCAAGGAATTTCTTCCTAATGGCCCCTTTCACTTTTCAGTGAGATACCCCAATGTTTTAGTCCAAACATGCAGTTGGTGGTGTGCAGATTATATGCAGATTGTGAGTATAAATGTCATAGAATGAGCCTAAATGTCATAGAATGAGCCTAAATAACAAAAGGGGCTTAATGCAAAACAGCCTCAAAGGGGAGTAATTGCTGCTGATGTAATTAGCTGATGCCCCAGAATACCCCACTTGCCTATGAAAGCTGTCACCTCTGGTGGAAGAATATGTTTACAGGTAAGGAGGGACCATTTGCAATTATCTACACTGAACAGAGAGAATGATTATGTTATTTCAGCATCAAGACCACTTCAATTTAATGGTCTTGCCTTGCTATTGTGGGGAATATTGATGATGCGTAGCCACAGAAACCTAAAGATGGTCCATATTTAGGTTTCATATGGTCACAGACCATGAAGGGGAGGGCACCAATTTTGGTAATACTGACTGCCTGAGCTCTTTGTGTAAAGATTTACAATTTCCTGAATGCCAGGCAGGCCAGATTGTTGGACATGACAGAAAAATAGCTGTGTGGCTATAAGGCTGGCAAGTCTTGGATTTATCAAAGTTGGTTTAAATACCTACTACATAGCACTCACCACTTTTAGACCAGCTCATGTTGATTGGTCTTCTTGCACATACAAGGGACAAAGTCAGGGCTCTTGAAAGGGCCATGAAACACAGACCTCTGCCTCTTCCCACTGATGAACAGCGAGCCCTGGGTATCAAACCTAGCTGGGAATCTACCTGTATTAGATTTCTTTATTTTCTGGGATTGCAAATATTCACATGCTCCTATGTCCATGGCTCCAAGGCTGAAAATGAGCTCCTAGTTTTTTTATTTAACTTGTCAGGCTCCACCTGGCAGCCTAATCTGTGCCTCTAATCTACCATAAACATTTCTGTTTGCTTTTTTGCCATCTCAGTCTTTCTTCCTTAGGAGTCTTAGGAGAGAAAATCCTTTTCTTTCTGACCCTGTATCTTCTTAATCTACTTGTGCTGAGATACCACAAAGATAGCACAATTATTTTTGTGTTTAAAAAAAAAAGAATGAATAATGTGAAAAACCTTACATTGCTGCTAACCATGACAATGCTATAATCTCATGTTGCTGATAGTCCCTAAGAACAATAAAAATCAGACTTGAAGCAATGTAGAACTTGTCTTTTCTACATCTGTATCTTATAAACAAATCTAGTTAAATGGCCTACGTCCCAGGTAAGAAAAGGTAATCTTTTCTCCCTATTAATTCTGAACTGATGCCAATTTCATCAGGCAATATTAGCTATTTATTCCTATTTTGCCTATGAGGCACCTTGACTGTTTATTACCAGTGATGACCACCCATTGTTTGTCATCACACAGAACAGTAACCCGTCAGAAAACAGAAGCCAGCATCACTTCACCAGTTTTCAGAATATGGATGGCATCAATAACAGATCTATCTGTCTCCATCAAAGTGGCCTGAAGAAGTGCCAAACCGAGCCGTTTAGCAAAGGCCAGTACATAACTTATGAACCACCAGAACTTCACCGGAGATCCTCATGAGCTTTTCCATGTTTTTCTCCAAAAGGTGAAAATTCAGCAGTTTCAGAACACTGGGGAGGAGTCTCTGGCACACACTTTTGCATACTAAGACAACCAAATGTACTCTTAGACAACACATGGCTGCAATAGTGGATGCAATCACTTCCACTCATTCACTGCTAGGTAGAAAGTTCTAAAAACAAGACACTATTCTATTTGGGTAGCTCAATAAGGAATTTCAGAATCAAGTTCATTTTTATTCACAAGGAGAATCAATAGTGCTCTCCTAGAAGCCACCAAGGTTTTGGTGGCTTGTTTTTTCCTGTTTTATTCCTTCCACAGGAGCTAGGGTGTTTTCTTCTGGAATATCTGGAGCAGGTCTTGTCTTAACACTGGCATACAAGATAGCTGTGCTTCTTTCAGGCAGTGCAGAGATTTGCACTTCATTGTGCAAATCTCTTCCTTCTTTAACCTTCTGTGTCTATCCACTGAAGCATCTCAGAAGGACACTCCATGTCAATGCAGGGGACAAGCGCAAGGTGGAAACCACCATATGCATATTCTGCAGGAGACTGTGTGGGCCAGAGCATCAGATAACACTTTTATCAAAGCTGCTGCAAAACGATGTGCTCAAGTGCTAGGCTGAATCAGTGCCTGAAATGAATTCTCCACCTGAAGTAGCTCAGCAATTCTCTAGTGGGGTGTTGGGTTTTCTCATCTTGCCCTTGTGCTACAAGAACGCCCTTGGCCACTCCCAAGCAGTTTAGAAAAGAGCAAACCACTTCTCACAGTCTTCATTTGGCTGAAACCAGCATTAACTGCTACTCTTCTGATCGCACACCCCCACTGTGTTGTTTCCAAGTCCAGGATAAGAATATAAATGCTATGAGTCTATGCTCTTCAGGGTAGATGGCAGTGAAAAATATGGAAGGTTTGAGAAACTTCAACTTGCTCACTTCTTCCAGCCTTGAGTTGAGCTAAAAAAGGCTTAAATATTTGGACTTCTATATCTAGAATATATATATATCTATATCTGGAATATCTAAACTCATCCACTCCTAGAATATCTAAATATCTATCTATCTATCTACCTATCTATCTATCTATCTTTAATGAGATATAGTAGCATTAATCCCATTTATCTCTGAGTAGACTGGAAGATTAAAGCTTCTGCCAATCTACTGAGCAAACACTCAGGCTGCAGCATCCATCATACATATACTCAGTATATTCCAAGACAAACAGAGCTCGCTTTTAATTAAAGCACAACTTGGACAAATAACTTAGGGAGCCAGTTATTAGTCACACATTAGGTTTCCCCCAGAAACTACACAAATTAACCTGAAAAATCCAGTGGGTTAATTAAACAGAAACTATACAAGCTTTGGCACAGACTGTACTTTTTCTCTCTGTCGATGCATAACACAAAAGAATCTCAGTCCTGATGTGGTTTTCCATGCCACTAGGATATAACATTTACTACTACTATGAATATCATTTTACACATATTAATTTTGATTCATCCCAAAGCTATCTCTGTTATGGAGGCTGGGGCATGGATTATCAACTATTAGCACCATCATGATGTTGTCATGCATAGAATACACAGTAATTTCCACCAAAGGATCTCAAAATACTTATATTCATCAGAAACCTTTAAGTGGTTTTAACTGCTTATCTACAGCTGCACATCTGTGAGATTTTTATCCTCGATTAGATGGGTTTTCTAGTGTATCTATCATTCTTTAACTGAGAGGAAAACGTGAGTGATTCTATACTGATACTTGTGCTTTGAACTTAATTTTTCGCTAGAAATCCTTACAAGGATCAAAAAGGTGACTTCTTATTTATTTCATCTGATTCTAATAAGTGCAAAAAAAAAAAATAAAATAGGTGCCAGCCCACTAGTGCCACTTAACGTTTGTAGAGATCCTTTTGAGAACCCTGCTATTAAAATGGCCATGATAGTAGGAAGCAACTATAATTTGGCTATGAATCATAGAGCTATTCCCGGGAAGGCTCTTAGCAAAGACAAAGCCCCCCCCCTGTCCATTATACACCCGGGAATTGCCTCCTTCAGATAAATGCAGCTTGTCCTTCCATGGAAGGCTGTTCGTCGCAATCCACCCAGCAGCCTCCATTGCTCCCCCTAATCAAAGTGCACTCTGTAAGGGAGAAGCTGTCTAATTCATTACAGCAGAGACTAGATTTTTTTCAACCTACTGCTTTGCACTAAAACCTGTAAAAATCCTCCAAGCAAGCCAAAAAAGATTTTATTTTTTTTTCCCTGCACAAAAATTAACCTTCATTTGCAACGGCAAAACCTCCTTTATCTTTAAAAGTAAGTAAATAATGATGGCCTTCCTCTTGTGTGTATTTAACAGAAAAGTAAATCTCAAAGAGCTTTCCTCTATACCATCTTTAAAAAGAATCTATTTTTTTCTGGGTTTTGCATATCTACAGCAGCTCTGAACAAGAGGAGGCAATTTCATTGGCTGCTTTTATCTTCCTCCTGGCTCCTTTCAGTTAATATTTGTCTACTCTTTGTTAATTGCTACTAAAGATGTTATACCAGGTAATGCTTTTAATTTAACTACCGAGCCTGAAGCCTTCCACAGGATGGAAGGTGTATCTATGGATATGCCACTGTGGAGCAGCAACAGCAGCTTTGGGCTACAGCTGCTAAAAATAACTCTGTGCTGCAACTCAGGTATGAGAGTTTCACACCATTCATAAGGACTGCAATTAAAAGCCTCAAACGGGATGAAAACACCCTCTTCCATCACTCCGGCAATTAGTTTCTGATAAGTATGTGGAGTGGTGGAGTTTTTAGCTTGTTTTGTGTGTTTTGGGTTTTTTTTTTTTTAAATGAGAGGCACAATATCTCTTTTGACTTCTTTGCTGGGAAACAGTATTTGTAGAATTTAAACAGAAGCACGCATCATTTTAATTCCAGGCAGCCAGCAAGGAAAAAGAAAAAATAATTTTTCAAGGCCAAACAATGTTAGACTGTTGGCAGTTTTTTAACAAGGCAATCAAAAGAGTAGCCCTCATAATAAATAAAATCCCTTTAGCATTTATATAAAATGTGGCCTCCTGCATACATTTAATTAGCATATTTTCCTTCACATGGTCTCTAGGGGCAAGGCCGATCTACAGTTACTCTCACTAAAGCATACATGCTTGATAAGCAGCCCTGCTGAAGATGAAGAGATTGATCATGCAAATAAACCTCTCATCAATTTGGTCTCATAATAAATGCTGCCAATAAAGTGACAGCCAAATGGGAGCCGAAACTCTGCCTGACCATCTCTCCGTAAAACTGGCCTTAAGAAAATCAAGTGAAGTCAAAAAGCAGTAACTCGTATCACACACTCCTCTGGCTCCTCCGCTTCCTTCTTGCCCTGGTTTGAGGTAAAACAGAACCAATTCCTTTTTCAGCAATTTTACATTTCAGTTAAGTTTCTTCTAACGAACTGCACTCTGTGAAATTAACGGCATACCCAGTACCTGCCAGTGATGTGACTGTCATCCTGGGAATTTGATATGGTTTTATATATATAGTATATATTTCATTATTAATATTATTTTTATTATTTTATTATTATTATATGCTTGAAGCAGTTTTGTTTCTTTTTCAACCCGTAAGTCTCTCTCTCTCATCCTTTCCTACTTTGGGAGAGAAATTAAAGAGAGTGTCTGTGGTTCATTCAGTGGCCACTCCAGCCCAAACCACGACACTTCTTTCTCAAACACCAGTCCCAAAAAGCACGTGGTAAAACCAGCGTTGAAGAGCTGCTTTACAGTAGCTCTGCCTACTTGAACTATCCAATGAGAGAGACCTTACAGGCCTGGTGGACAATAAGTTGACCACAAGCCAGCAATGTGCCCTGGTGGCCAAGAAGGCCAGTGGTCTCCTGGTGTTCATCAAGAAGAGTGTGGCCAGCAGGTCCAGGGAGGTCATCCTCCCCCTCTGCTCTGCCCTGCTGAGGCCCCATCTGGAGTCCTGTGTCCAGTTACGGGCTCCCCAGTTCAAGAAGGACAAACAACTGCTGGAGAGGGGACAGCAAAAGGCTATGAAAGTTACAAGGTGACTACAACATCTCTCTGATGAGGAAAGGCTGAGGAACTTGGGTCTTTTTAGTCTGGAGAAGAGAAGACTGAGGGGGGATTTGATCAACACCTATAAATACTGAAAGGGTGGGTGTCAGGAGGATGGGGCCAGGCTTTTTCCAGTGGTGCCCAGGGACAGGACAAGAGGGAATGGGCACAAACTGGAACATAAAAAGTTCCATCTAAACATGAGGAGGAACTTCTTTCCTGTGAGAGTGGTGGAGCACTGAAAGGGGCTGTCCAGAGAGGTGGTGGAGTCTCCTTCTCTGGAGACATTCCAACCCACCTGGACGCATTCCTGTAGGTCCTGCTCTGGGTGACCCTGCTCTGGCAGGGGGTTGGACTCGATGATCTCCAGAGGTCCCTTCCAACCCCTACCATTCTGTGATTCCGAGAGACAAAGAAACCCTGCCCATTTTCCCACATTCCAACCAGACCAGGCACCCGTGTGAAAGAGGGTGTTGTCCTTGTCACAGGACAGGGAGGAGGACACTGGGAACGCTGGCCAGGGACTGTGCTGGGCTGGCAGGGAGCTCAGCCCCAGTGCCCCCGGCAGAGGCTGATGAGCATCAGCCGCCAACCTCCCCGGCCACCAGTCTCCCTGGCCACCAGCCTCCCCACAGCCTTGGCTACTGCCCACTGCTCTGCAATGGAAGGAATCAGCTGAAATTGGTTCCAGCCTTGCACAAATTATTTTTCCTGGTGCTCAGTCTCCTCTTTATCTATTTTTCTGACCGTTTGGCCTTTCTGTGCCTGTCAAGAAGGAGATGGAGCACCTGGGGGGAGGCAGCAGCTCTCGCTCTACTGTTTTCTTTCTTAGGATGTTCACTCTTTAAAGGGGGAAGGGACCTTCTCTGCTCCAGGTTAAGCAGCAGCAGCACAGACATAGGCTCAGCTGTCCCATTAAAACCAGTGTTCTACAGAAGGATTAAGAGTGACAATAAAAATAAATAATAGTTGTTTTTCCCTTTCTTTCAGTTTGAACAAACAGGACAGTATCTTTTTTCCCCCCATTTTGGAGAGGAAAATAAAACAAAACAATGTTCTTATCAAACTGCTTTTACACCAGGACATCTCTTTAACCTGCAACACAAGGTTTTCACCTTGTGAGAAACAAGAGGCAATGGAGGAGGTGGCTGCACCTCTGTCGCTTCCTCCATTCCCCAGAGGGGCCAGTGACAGGGATGCTCCTGGACCTGCACCCCAGGCCCAGCTCTGCCTGAGGGGCTTCCATTTGCATCCCCTGCCAAAGGAGCTAGCCGCTCCCTCGCTCTTGACAGACGATGTTTCCCTATTTGTAAAAATGTGTTTCAGAGCTTTAAATATTGAGGAAACATATATGGGGATTTTTTTTACCCTGACGGTTAAGGCATTCTGCTGAGGAGGGGGAAGCTCAAATCAGTGCAGGCAGAAGTGGACTGAATGCAGCTCTCCCGTGTTTTCCTTGACAACATTGATCATCAGACTCTGGAAAAGCAGAAGGGACATTATCTGTCCCTCTGTCAAGATATGTCTCCTCCTCAACAGCCTAAACATGTTTGCAGCTGAAAGGACTTGGCAAATTTAATGCAAGTCCCTGTAAACTTTGAGCTGTATGGAACCATGTTTTGGCAAATTTTCTCTTTGTGCTACTTGTAAATTTAAATCCTGTTTTGCTTTACTGTGGTGCAAGAACAATCAATTGCAAAGAATCATTCAAAAAAACTCCCAGTATATTTATTCATATTTTTGTGAAAACTGAACACATTTTGCATATGAAACATTTCCTGTGTTAAATTCATTCTCACTGCGCTGTTTTCTCCCCAAGGTTCTCCATACTAATCAGCACCCAGTCTATTCAGCACATCCAGATAATATATACAGGATGGTAGTGGTTTAGTACAACTACTAAATTATTCATGTGAAAACATATGTTGCACTAACGCTGCCAAAGTGTTTAGAAGCAATATGTCTGGCAAAAAAAAAAAAAAAAAAAAAGAGAGAGAGAGAGGGATGATCCATAAGTTAAAACCAAAACATCTTGTAAAATTATCATTAATAACTTTGGCACAAAATGTAGGCACTGATTACACCAAACCGGTAGGAAGTGTCCATTAGAAGAATCAAAATATCACGTTGGAGGAAAGAACTGAGCATTGTCAAGAAAACAAAGTTTGGATAAAAAGAGAATATGGCAAAGCCGGAGGTTCTGTTCACTGTTTGTTTACTCAACCAAACAAAACAAGGGGCAGGTAGAACAGCTGTGATTTATACAGGCAAGAAAGAGGCAGTGGGCAGAAGCAGTGACACTGAGCAATGGAGTGACACATCCCAGCTCACATCCTAAGCCAGGGGAAGCACCAAGAGCACCCACCTACCCATCAAGCTTGGATCTCACTGTGGCGCCTTTTCTGGTGATCCCATTATGTGACAGGACACACAGACTCTCTTGTAGATGGTACCACCTAGGCACGAGGTTCCTACTCAGGAACTATTCTTGGACTGGCACACCTTATCTTAACTTCAAGACCTAAAACACTGCCAGGGTCACCTGTTGTTCATCACTATCACGTGACTGTCCAAATCCAATGCCTAAAGGGGCTTCAGGAGAGATGGGGAGGGACTCTTGATCAGGGAGTGGAGCCATAGGATGAGGGGGAATGGTTTTAAACTGAAAGAGGAGAGATTGAGATGAGATCTCAGGAAGAAATTCTTTGCTGTGAGGGTGGAAGAGGTTGCCCAGAGAAGCTGTAGCTGCCCCATCCCTGGAGGGGTTCAAGGCCAGGCTGGATGGGGCTTGGAGCAACCTGGTCTGGTGAGAGGTGTCCCTGCCCAGGGCAGGGGGTTGGAAATGGATGATCTTGAAGGTCCCTTCCAACCCAAACCATTCTATGATTGATTCTATGATTCTATGATCATGTAGTCAGGTCCCTCTGCAGAGAATATTTTGTGTCATTTCTAGACTCCTCTCAGATCCATCTTTTTCCAGCACTTTGAAGGTCAGCAGAGAGCAACACGTGCTGTCTGCAGATTTAGCGGGCAGATTACCCAAGTGACCTCAGAAAGGGCACAAAGTGTGCTGCGCTTTCAGTCAGCATCTTATTAAATCTGTTAACTAACATTGAAGGATGTGGTTTGACACCAGACTTTGCTGCAAGAGTTTCCATGATAATTCTTGGCCTCTTGACTGTGGGGACAATTTCAGCCGGTCCCAGAGGGCAGGATGGACTTAAAGATACCTTCCCCTTGAGCCTGAGAGGCACTGTGTTAAGGAGGGAGATTAAATAAAGAAATTGCCTCCATGTGTTTGTGTCACTACAACAGGAAAGAATCTGACCCTGTGGTTTATGGTTTTTTTCAGCTCTTCAGACTATTTGCTGCACAGACCCCGGGATGGGCCACCCTGGGGTATTGTTGCTTGAAATACAGCAGATATATAACAAATATACAAATGACATCTGGTCACTTGTTTGTGCAAATAATCTGATTAGATTTTATACAGATTTTTAGCACGGCTGTGTTTTACTTTCCTGTAATTGGCAAGAATTGCAAATACATAAAAAATATGCCCATAAATATGATGTAGATAATAGAACTACAATGTAAATATTCCATCTGTTTTACAAAGTATTACATATGTTAGATATGATATTACATCAGTATATTATATATATATACATGTATATATAATATTATACATATTGTACACATGTATATTATATGAACATGTATACACCTGTGTAGATCTATAGAAGAAGATTATAGCAAGGCTATGAGATCTTGTTTGCTGTAATAATGAAGCAAGCAAACACTCCCTTTAATTACACCTCTGATGCACAGTGGCACAGAAACAAGGATCCTCCTTATTAAATCTGTAAATGTTAATGATCGGAACCATCTCTCTGCATCATGGAATGGTTTTACAGTAGCGTGTCACCATGACATATAACATCTCCAAATTTCTATCAGTGTATTTCACACTGAACTTGTTTGTAAGCCCATCGGTTTCTGGTGTGTAGTACTTCCTCTTTTTTTTTTTTTTTTTATTCTACTGTTTTGAATTGAGTGAAAGAAACTTGGAACAAAAGGGCAGGGTCAAGTTTGCACAAATATTGAGTGTGTGCTGTAAAGAACGTTTCCATTTTGCTGTCATCAAGGCTGCTGTCAGTCAGCACAAAGCACATTGCAGGATACCCATAACACCCAGCCCAAGCAGGATTTATACGTGAGACCTTATGGCTCTGACAGGTTCATACCTGTTGTGTGTGAGGGACATTGCTTTCTGTGGGATATTTTCACCCTCCAGCCTTGGGGTAGACACTGAGAAGTGCCCCACAGTAGGGGAAGAGAAAGGAATTCACACCAGATCTCTCCTGAAGCAAAATCCAGTTGGATACATTTACCAACCTGAGCAGAACCACAGTATCATTAAACAGGAGACAGTAATTGCTGTGAGGCTAATGAGCCATGCTGCATGGCTACAACTACAAGAGGAACTAGCAGTCCCTGCTTGGCTCCTCCATCATCCCATGGGACTACTGTGTCCTGGTCCCCAGGGAAAGGCAGAGCCCGGTGGAGCACCCCCCAGCTCCCGAGGACCCCAGAGATGTTTGGGGCTCTTGGGGAAATGCCACGCAGGGCAGGCCAGAACTGCCCCTCTCATACCTGGCATTGATGAAAACAAAGGGGGTCATCTCCAAAATCCTACTTTCTCTGAAGTTTGTCTAATTTCTTTAAATCTACTGGGAATGAGCTGTGATTTGCCTGTTACCTTCATAGGCTGCCTTGAATAATGTATTTATCTGAGATATAACCAAATATGGCTGCCAATGGGACTCTCTGGCTCCCTAACAATTTGCTTAGGTTTCTTTTTCATTGATGAGGTAAATAGTTTATTTGGGTTCTTTTCTTGAAACAAATATCATTTTTTCAGTTGTTCATTTCCAGACGTGAGCTATCACATATTGAATAAATATTGAGTCTTAAAGTCTTCTTTGAGACAAATCTCTTGTAGGCTTCTGTATGAGCTTTGTGTAAGTCCTACAGAATTATTAATGTATTTGGAGATTGGCTTTTATCTCTGTTTCTAGCTCTTCAATTAAATTTTACTGCTTACATAAAACGAAAATGAAACTTGCAATGATCTTCAACTGAAAGTTTGAAACCTTACCATCAAGCCAAGGTAGTTGTCTAATACAGAGCTGAAGAAATAGAAAGAAATAGGAACAAATATAGTTATTTATCATGTATGATGTTCTCCATCAAAGAAAGACAGACAGCAGGAATAACCACACCAAATTCCAATCATTAACCGAATTGCTTTAAACCTTTTATCTTACTATCTATCTATCTATTTATTTATTTATTTATTGTCTTTTTAGATTTTGCATTATTTTACAACAGAAATATGGTTTTCCTTCTACCCCCTTAAATTTAGGACGACAGATTTACTACAGCTACTACAACAGCAGTTGTGTTTAATTAGAATATTCTTGTCAGCCAGGGAAGATGGGGCAGAATTATTGGGTAAAGTTTCCATATAACATCTCCCTGGTGGAGGTAAGTGCTAATAACAATGAGAACCTCAATTACTGGTTCTAATTCCCTCTTTCTGTGGTGGGTGGTTCACCACTGGAAGGAACTCAAAAAACAACACAACTGGTTGCTTCGGAAAACACCAGGAGACCAAAGATCTGAGGATGTGCCAAAGGAAGAAGAGGAATTGGAAGAGAAGACTCCGGGGAGACCTTAGAGCCCCTTCCAGTGCCTAAAGGGGCTCTGGGAGAGGTGGGGAGGGACTCTGGATCAGGGAGGGGAGCCATGGGATGAGGGGGAATGGTTTTAAACTGAAAGAGGGGAGATTCAGATGAGATCTCGGGAAGAAATTCTTTGCTGTGAGGGTGGTGAGACCCTGGCGGAGGTTGCCCAGAGAAGCTGTGGCTGCCCCATCCCTGGAGGGGTTTAAGGCCAGGCTGGATGGGGCTTGGAGCAACCTGGTCTGGTGGGAGGTGTCCCTGCCCAGGGCAGGGGGTTGGAACTGGATGGTCTTTAATTCCCTTTAAGTCTCTCTCTCTTATGTTCATTAACTTTTTTGTTGCTGCAATGTATTGCATTTAAAACTATATATTAGCAGTAGTGAAATTGTTGCTGGATCACCTCTGGTGCTCTACTATAAAATCATTCAGCTTGTACTACTCACAGCTTTATGAAGACTGAAACCAATTTAACATATAACCAAATTAACAATACCTGTGTAGCTGCATGTGTGCATGCAGGTTTAGATAGAAAAGGGATCTCTAACCACTGTGTTTAAAGAGATAAAAAGGTAAATGTGTGAGCATGCATGCACTTCAACATGTTTATGTACTTGCACGTAACACAGAATATAACATGTTCAGAAATACAAATGAAAGATAAAACTAATTCAAGAAGTCAGTACTTAAACCAAATTTTGTCTTTCACTGATGATTTCCATTGTGCTTTGTAATGAGCAGTGAAGAATGATCTCAACATTGGGTGAAATAATCCTATATACTTTCAATTTTAATCTGAGAAAGAATCTAATACTGCTTTGGAGGGATGGGAAGACCAAGGGGAGGACCAGTATGAATAGAATGGTTAGAATATGAGGGACAGAGAAGCCCGAGGGGAGGAAAAGAAAAAAAACCTCTCCCTTTCTCAAGAGCTCTACTATCTCTCTGTAAGATGTGTGACTCACTGAATCCATAGGACTGAGAATATGATGAAAAAAGCCTCTGACAAAAAAAAAAATAAAATATCCACCCCCCAAAATATCCCAAGACTAAACAGTTCCATGTGTAAATATCTTATGTGTACTATTTGTCCAAGATTATTTGAGTTTTTATGAGGAGTTTCATCCTTAGGCTTTTCTGTTCAGATCCCTGAAAGCTCAGTCAATGTCTTATTAGACAGAATTTGGTTTAGATTAAGGCATGTCTTCCTGGAGATATAAACACCTTATGTCAACTTTTCAAATAAGGTTGAAGACAGCATGCTCATTTTTGATGAAAGCAAGCCTTATTGAGTCGTGGAGTATTTCTAATACAGGATAGCTTAAGATTTAATGAATGAACACAGGACACATTATTTCACAAATCTGTAATTTCAGGGCTCTGTTTTGTCTTTGAACACAACACATGATTAATCTCAGTGTGGGATTTACAAAATCCGCTTTTAGCCATAGGATATACTCAAAAAAAGAGGAAGTGAAACGTAGCTTGTGCTAAACTTAGCAGCTTTGGCAATTAATCAACTTTACTCATTGATTTGGTCAAGTGAAATAGTTTGCTAGGTAAGTGTAGGAATTGTTACTCCAATTTTGAATACTAAAACATATTCAGCCAAAAGGGCTTTAGAATAAAGAGGCCAGTGTGATTTATTTGTAATCCCTTTAGTTGCTTTTTTATTTGTTCTTTCAGATTGAAGAGACTAAAGAATATGATACTTTCCCAAACCCTTGGATTATTTCGATGCAGAAGATTTGACCTTAATGCTCTGTCTACGTGTGTAATAAAATTGGTTCAAATGACCCTGGCCCAGTGATGCATTCCTGATACTGTCTACTTAGTCAAAGCACGCAAGTGCTGTAATTTATGTCCACTCTTTCTCTGCCTGCACATAGAATCATGTAATAATAGAATTGTCTAGATTGGAAGGGACTTTTAAGATCAGAGGGATGGAGCCCCTCTGCTGTGAGGACAGGCTGAGAGAGTAGGGGTTGTTCAGTCTGGAGAAGAGAAGACTCCGGGGAGACCTTATAATGGTCTTTCAATATCTGAAGGGAGCTACAGGAAATGCAGTGACAGGACAAGGGGCAATGGTTTTAAATCGTAAGAGGGGAGATTTAGATTAGATACTAAAAAGAAATTCCTTGCTGTGAGGGTGGTGAGGCACTGTAAGAGGTTTCCCAGAGAAGCTGTGGCTGCCCCATCCCTGAAGGGGTTCGAGGCCAGGCTGGATGGGGCTTGGAGCAGCCTGGTCTGGTTGTCACTATCCAGGGAAGGGGGGTTGGAACTAGATGGTCTTTAAAGTCCCTTCCAACACAAACCATTCTATGGTTCCATGATCATCAAGTCCAACCATTAACCTAACGCTGCCATAACCACCACTAAACCACGTCATGTCAGCCTTTAATAAAGGATGACATTATGGCAAGTCCTGTTTATCCTGGGAGCATGATCAGCAGTTGGCCAAGCTCCCTTTCATTGCTCCCAGGGTGTCTTGGCTACACTTTTATTTCAGCATCTGACTCCAGATGTATTTCAACGAAGCCTAGATAGGGAAGGTACCTTGTATATTCTTCAACCCAAATTTCCATATCCCATTAGGAACAGTCTCCAGCCCGATGCAATCCCCAAACAAGCCTGTGTCTGCTCAGTTCCCAAACCCACTGGCCTGTCCTTTCTCATGCCATCGTTTTGATGTTTGAGAGCCCTGAGCCGTAAAGCTCAGGAGGAGATCTCTGATGAGGAAATACATACTCCCAGTTACTACTAATGTTCCTCTCATCTGTTTGGGGGGTACATGTGTGTGTAAGGGACCAATTGAGTACCGAAGGCTCTAAAACTAATTTCATGCAGAGCAGAGCTTGAGCTTTCAAAGGAGGAGTGGGAACAGAAAGCAGATGGTTGGAAATGATGTTGAAACAATGCCATTTTATTTTGTACGATGTAAAGGACGCGGATGAAATGAGAATTAGAACAGTTTAGGAATGTGAAGGTGGACTGAATGGGGACACGTAGTATGATATTTGACTTTAAAATCTGACTTTAGCAGAAGCAAGCAAAGACTGTCAAGTCTGAAGGGATTTGGATCCTAGGAAAGACAGGCTTAATCTCCGCATGCCTTCTGCAGCGTCATCTACTGAAAATGCCATTCTACACTCCAGAGTAGGCTTTTCACCAGCGGCTTTTAAACTCTCTTACAAAGCATGTTAGCAGCACTGCTCGTGTTTCCCTGAGAATAGGTGGGACCAGAAAATGAAATGCTTTGCTGAAACTCACTTCAGGTGGGCAGTGGTCCAGATTTTACTGGAGTGCTTTACCGTGTTTTCCCTGCCTATGAGATTATGATAATATTGACTCTCATAACCTCCTGCTACGTTCTGCTGCTCTTGTCATCCTGTAAGTCAATGTGCAAAGACACTCTGAAAAATAAATGAAATGCTGAGGATCCCCTGGCTGAGCAGCAAGTACTTCTGTGTAAGAAAGAAATGAATGTCTGTCTCACAGCACACACAGACTGATCTAGCAGATTAACTGTTACTCAAATTTACTTCTGATGTCAAAATAATAAGAACAAGTCCAGATAAAAGAGGGAGTCAAGGACATCACGAATATCAGCTGCAGGATAAAGACTGTCAGCATGTTCTCAAACTCTTGAATAAAAATACCTGTCAGGAAAACCAGAAATAATGGCTAACTTTGGGTCAGGTCTTACATTCTCAACGCACCCCAGCAAGCCCAGCCTAATCTTTGCAGAACCATATATACCAGAGGTCTTTTGTTCAAACTTGAATCCCTAATCCTTTTGTTTTCCCCTTCCAAATTAGAAAGAGCTTTCAAGAGGAGCAATTAGCTAGAACCAGGAAACACTGCACTTTGAACTCCGCTGATGAAAAATTCCAAGTCAACTCTGAACATTTTCGCTCTTACACTTATTCATTTTTATTATATTGGGGGCTGTGCTTTTGTGAATTATATAATTATCCATAGCAATCCTGCACATAGCATGGTCCTCTCCTTCCCACCTCTTGATCTCTCTTCCCACCTCACACATTTATATATGCTTGTAAAGCACTACAAATTAGGGACTTGGCTCCTGCCTATGCATACTAAGGCCATAAGGTTTCTTTTTATATTCTATGTCTCAGATTAGTATACTTTTTTTTTTACACTAGATAAAACAACCTCTTTCCAAGTTTATCCCCTAAAAAAAGCAACAAAAAAAAAATTGTTGTAAAAACCAAAATTAGTAAGCTACATAGCAGGAAGTACAGAATCAGCCAAAAAACCATCATTGCTTATTGTGAGACAAAAATATTCAACAACACTTGCTTATGAAGATGGAAGGAAAGATGAATTCCATAAGAACATAGTAATTGGTGAAATTTGGCAGGTTATCCAAGACTTTTCCACTCTCTAAAAGCTACTGTTATTCTTGCATGTGATTAACCATGGAAGAGCTGCAACCTAGGTCGCTATAACCTAAACAAAATTGGCAGAGGTCATTTAAAGTAATATGCATAAATATTATGAGGAATTGCTATTTCAGGAGTATATGGTACCTGCCACTGCTTTAAAGGAGTATCCTTATACGCCATGTTATCTTGGGCTTCATGTCTTTCTAGTCCAGCTCTGGGCATCTCCTACAATCGCTCATTGCTCATGAAGCTCAATAGAAAATGCATCGTTTAAATAATTCAGAAGTGATCATTTCACTTCCTCCATTGGGTTTTTTAATAAAATATTACCTAATGGTACTGGACACAGGGATCCACACTAGTCTCAGTAATTTTCCTCGGAAATTGTCCTGGTGTGTTTCAAAGGATTACAAGACAAACAGATGCAGCTCCCTTCCATACAAGGAGACACCCTGAGGAGATGTTGCCTTGCTCTCTTCTAACTGAGACCAACCTATACTGGTCTGTTTAATTGCTCAGCCCTTCAGTGCTGTCGGGAGACTGGAGACTGGCTTCCAAGCTTTGCCGTAGGGTATTACAGATTTGCCACAGGGTATTTAGTCCCCTTTGGCCAATGCTTGTGATAGATGGCTCTACGAGGTGGTGTTTCACTGCATAACTCTAAGCTAGATAACTGATTAAAGCATATTAGGTCATAGAATTTAAGGAGTGACTAAATATTAGTGATGCTCCAGGTTCAGGACAAGGAGGCAGCCACTTCTGAATTGAGCAGAGAAAATATTTTGCTATCTGAAGACAGATCAGAGAGTCTTGTATAAAGAAAAAATATCGTGAAACAAGTCATCAAAACAAATCAGAGCACTGTTAGGAGCTCTAGAAATCCACCCCAAACATTGAATAATAAATGAGTACCTTTAATCTTTAAATCGGTGTCGCATTTAACATATGTGATCTGTGAAAACCACAGAGACTTATAAAATTTTCTTTTTTTCTCAGGGCTACTTTCAAGGCCCATAGATACTGCCATCCAGAGAAATGAAGTTACCTAGTATATATCTAGTTACCTAGTGTATATCTAGTTACCTAGTATATATTTAGTTATCTAGTGTATACTGATAATGTTATTTATAACATTCTTTCTCCAAATATTCAAAGAAATAAGGTAATCCCAGTAATTCCAGTATGTTAGTATTCAAACATCCTAAATCAAGTTAATCTGTTCTATAACTTCTCTGACTTCTCAGGGTTGTATCAGAGAATAAAATGTCCCACTGTAGTATATGAGGTCTTTTATAATTCGACGGTAACCATCCTTCTTCTACATCACATTCAAGAGGTGAAATTGTCCTAGAACAGAACTTGAGGCTATAAAAATAAATCTACAACATAATTATTTTGGGGAACAACTGGCAATTAGGAAATATTAAATTCAAGGACACAGTCAGGCATTTTATGACTTTGCTAAAAGTCAGAGGTATGATTTACTTTTTCTGTTTGATTAGGTCATCAGATAAATAGCATAATTAGGAATAATACTAAAAACCCTGAAATGCAGTTAAGACAGCAGCCAGCTTTCTCTCACAAAGAGGAAACATATGTGCCTTTGAGCAACCCATAACCTAAAATATATTTCAGGTGCCATACGTGATCTTTCCTTTTTGGATTAGATCCCTTCATAGAACTCATATCCCTTCGAAACCTTCAAAACCTTTTTTTTCCCCACCAATTGCTTCTTTGCATCAGTCATACTCTCATTTTTTAGCTGAAAATTTGCATTTTGGACATAATTTTTTTGGGGTGAGACATGACAAGGTCATGAGATCGATTCCAATGAGCTGTGCAAAATTAACAGATGAAATGGTGCGTTAGGTTTGTTTTCACCACCACCATCATTAAGTACAAGGCTGGCTCATTATGGGGAGACAATGTTTAATCATGCTCCAAATTCTGCAGATGGATTCACGTCTGTGCATATCCTCTTCCGTGATGCTCAACAGCCAGGCACAGTCTGTTCCAGCCGTCTGTAAACAGGACCCAGCTCAGCAGGCTGCAGAGCTTTTCAATGTGTGTTTGTGTCCCGCTGGTTTCACAGGAGTTGAAGCCCAAATTTAAAGGTAATAACCCCACACTAAGGCCACATGCTAAAGGAGACTGGCCTATGGTGACACCATTGGGAGCTGGAGTTCCCCAGGAGCTATGAGGGCTATGCTGGGATGGAGTAATCCTGACAACAACATCTTGATTATCCAGGGCTACTACTGCAAATGAAAGGGTGGGAAGAACAAAAAGACCTAGAAGAATCCCCAGAGTATCAAAAAGCAAGAACAGTGCATGGCCATTTTCTTCACAAGAACAGAAGACATTCTAAGAAAAATTAAAAATATATATCAGCCTATGCTTACCATTTCCTTGTCACATTCTTGGCAACAATTTGGGGTTAAATTATGCTTAAGGGAATCTTATTTTGGTCTAATTTCTCAGCATAATTATTTTCCTCCCAAAGGGATGATGTGTGGGGGAGGCACTGCAGAGCTTTGAGGTTCCTTTCCTCAAATGAGACAAATGAGCAATGATGCCCAGGATTTTGCCAATGGGACTGTGTTCTAGCCTTGCCCTTCAGTGAAAAGAAATCAGGAAAAGCATAACCTGGCTTCTCACAAACAGGAGCCTTAGTGATGCTAAATCTAGCACCAAACCTGGTATTTTTCCTTAGATAATCTAGAAAGAGTACCAGGATTAAGAAGCCTGTTCTGTCTTTACCATTATTTGCCTGACACTGGTTGGATCTATCGCACAGCTATGAAGAAGAACACAACAACTGCTTAACATTACGGCAGAAAGAGGCCATCTGGTATATGGTGACCACTGGCTAGAAAGAAGCAACCAGAGCTCTCCAGAGAATAGAAAACAAACCACAACAGTGAAGGAAGAGACTCAGGTTCAGCCTCAGTCCTCAATGGGGCTGTCACTTTTCAGGCCAGTAAGGTCTTGGCAGTGGCTCGTATGACATCTGGGCCACGCATCACACATCTCATTGCTCAAATGCTTTATACAGACAAAGCTATTTACTGAAAGTTAATGCTTTCTTAAAAAAAAACACATTAAGATAAGCCACTTGGTAGGTTCAGAAGGAAACATGAAAAATGGTGAGATAATAGCAGTGAATAATGACAGGTGGGGTGGGAATTTAAATAAGGAAATGCAGTGACTAAAGGTCCTTTTCCTGAGCACTCACATATCCTTGGTCCAGGACATAACGTGAAGAACAGTGACTCAGATGAAGTACTGCAAGGCTGTTTTAATGGGTATTAACCAAGAAATAAAGACTGATCCAGTTTTTTTTCCCCCAGAAACAAAGGTAATTTCCAAAACCAGGCTATGATGTTGTTGGAGCTCACTAGAAAGCGGAGATTTAGAACAGGCTGTCACTGTGGCCAGTGAAAGAAATGGGCAGGTGTGGGCCAAAGATTAAAAGCTTTTCCTAAATGAGAAATGTAGGAAAACTATTCGATAGAGGACAGCAAATTAATGATACACTATTACTTGTATCCTCTGAGGATGGCAGATATGGAGCATCCCAGTGCAAACACAGAACTATTGGATGAATGACAGTAAGATGATCCAGGCGACCCTGAAATGGGAACTGGTAATGAGACTTCTTGCTCTCTAATCTTGATAAACTTTGTGGCAGGGCTGTGAGGCAAAGCACCTTTCTTGTCAAATCAGTATTATAAAGAAAACAAGTTGTTAGTCTTAATTTTCTCTGACTTTTTAAATATAATCTACCATGTGTTAAAACCCAGGAAACTTTAATTGGATTATTTTTTAACACTCCCAAGTAACATGCTGTGGGGGCTTTTACTAAAAGTACAAAATTAAAAGAAATTATTCAAGCTTTCTTCATTTGAGCAATCTTCTAACAGCTTGCTGTCTCATCTCTTTCCCTATATTCTTTAGGAAGGGACTAGATAAATTTAATGCGGGATATAAAACTTAGCAGGGCCTGCACCTTTTCTTATTCTGCATTTAAGAGACTTGCAGATTCATAGTCATGCTCTAAATACAAATCAACCAATACATAAATAATGATGCATTATTATTTTATTATCATTAATAAATAATAGCAACAACAAGAAATTTTGCCTGAGTCAGAACTCCACCTTTTGAGTCCAAGACTGGAGTTTATTCTCTGATGGGAAGAGAACCAGTAATGATGGGGTGATGTGGACCAGAGTATGAGGCACCCATTTCATATTGATAAGCCTGTTTTTCCCAGGAAAAACAAGCACAAGAAGTGACTGGAAGCAGGAAAGCCATAGGCTTATGTGACTATACCTGTGCTGCAGGTTCACTCTGGTGGACGTGCAAAAAAACCCCCATTTATTTCTGTAAGTTATACAGAACTAAACACACTCGTCTATTCCCTCTCCCTCTTTTCCCAGGGAAAAGATGGTCTTTTAAATAGATTTGAAAGCAAGGCTTTTTCATGCTGAGGGAAAATTCACAACAATCGGAGACTAGTTAATAATGTGGGTATCTGAGAGAAAGATCTTGTTATTTATTCAGCTACAAATGAAAGCAAGGGATGGGCAACTTCTGTCTGGCTGTGAGTAAATAACAAAAAAGATTACTGGCCACAGCATAAGCTAGGAGCTGAAAAGAGGATTAATGTGATGTTTTCCAGCAAGACGGCTTTTTTTTTCCCACAAGCTCAAGAAAAGCTACATTAAGAGTAATCTAAGCTTTTATTTCCAACAATGCCAGGAGAAAATTTCACAGCCAAGAATCCATTTCTTCTCTCCCAGAGTGCGCTGACAGAGCTCGCCTCGCGTCCCAACACAGCACTGGCCACCGCTTTTTCCAAAACCAAGCACCAGGTCAAATAGAGAAAATAAGGGGAGCTATTTTCTGCAAAACCACTCTATTTAATAACGGGATTTGGAGGAGTACCTACTGCTGTCCCAGGGCAGGAGAGCGCTGCCAACTCCATGACTGCTCCAGCTGGCAGCAGCACTCGTCAGGGGCGGCACAGGCAGAATTTGTATTTAAAGCATGGAGGGGCTGCATGGGTTTTGAATTTAAACCCAAAGTTTCAGATGATGCTGTCAGAGGGTGACAGTCAGAGGTCAGATGCAGCTGCAGACGTGTGTGCCGAGGCCAAGCTACCAGGCGTTTCCAGGCTAAAACTTCTCATTTGATTACCAGGATATTTTGCTTTCCAAAAAACTATCCTGCAGGCTTTGGCTGGGGAGCCCAGGTCTCACCCAAGATGCTTCTTTATCTCCGATGTAAACAGCAAAATGGCATATATCTCCAAAGTCCATTGAATGAATGAAAGGACATGGACCGGTTGGAACGAGACCAGAAGAGGCCATGAAGATGCTCTGAGGGCTGGGACAAGAAGATAGGCTGAGAGATTTGGGGTTGTTCAGGCTGGAGAAGAGAAGGCTCCAAGGAGACCTTAGAGCCCCTTCCAGTCTCTAAAGGGGCTCCAGGAGAGATGGGGAGGGACTCTTGATCAGGGAAGGGAGCCATAGGATGAGGGGAAATGGTTTTAAACTGAAAGAGGGAAGATTTAGATTAGATCTTAGGAAGAAATTCTTTGCTGTGAGGGTGGTGAGACACTGGAAGAAGTTGCCCAGAGAAGCTGTGGCTGCCCCATCCCTGGAGGGGTTCAAGGCCAGGCTGGATGGAGCTCGGAGCAACTTGGTCTGGTGGGAGGTGTCCCTGCCCAGGGCAGGGGGTTGGAACTTGATGTTCTTTAAGGTCCCATACGGTTCCCAACCCATAAGGTTCCAAGCCAAACCATTCTATGGTTCTATGATTCTATGATGCTATGATTCTATGTTGAGGCTGTTGTTAGGGCTGCTAGCCCTGATGAAGATATGCCATATATAGAGGACTCCACATATGTAGAAATATCCGTATATACAGGACTTCCTAGGCACAGTTAAGTGCTTAAGAATGAACATAAAATAAAAGAACTTAAAATAATGTGATCCAGGAATTCAGAGCTGTGGGATTTTTGAACCAAATTCTAAACTCTCCGTGTCAGGTTATGCTGGTACAGGACCGCAGTTTGCTGACAAGTACAGACTATGTACTTGCACAGAATGAATTTGTTTCCTGCATTCAGAAAGCTTTTTTTTTTTTTTTTTTAATAAAAAGAAAGAAGACTGAACACACTGGGGAGCTTAGGGGAAGCTTAGCGGGGTTTCTGACATCATGTTTACATTATCATCTTTGCCTAAGTTCATACCAAAAATTCAAAATGGGTACAAGCCATGACAGTAAGAGAGAAAATGGATGTAGGATGAAAAAGAGGAGGTGAAGGAATACTTAAAAAGTTGATTCTAAAACTGCAGACTAATTTTGGAGTATATCCACATAGTAAGGTTGAATGCAACAACCTACACTGAAGTAATCTCATACCGTCCACAAAGACCGACATTAAAGACATGGACCCAACAGAATGATCCTATCACTAGTGACATAAAACATTAGTAGGAATTTTTCTGTATCAGGGGAAGTGATTTAGCAACATCAGGCATGAAAGCTGAACACAGACTAGTCCTAAAAATTTGAAAACTCATGCCGGATCTCTTAATCAGATGTTTTATAAGGCTAAATGTCAGTGAACTGTCAAGACTTTAAAAAGTGACTTTTTATTAGTCACTGCCTAATTGTAATAGAAAGGGAGTGATCGCCCGGGCACTGCTGTCCAATTTATAAGGGAAACGTCACACTCCAGTCTCAGACACGCTTATTTCACAGGGATAAACAACAGCTCTCTTCAGAAAGCTTCTTCAGTGCCTCCTTGGAGGAGATGGCAGGTCAAATTTCAAACTGTTCCAAATAAAACAAGAAAAAGGCAAAAAAGTGTGTGTGTGGGGGAAATAAAACATGCATTAGAATGGTCTGAACTTTCTTTTTTTTTTTTTTATGGCACCTTTTTTCCAGGGCTATTACCAGCATCAGATCTCCAACAACATCCAATGCTATATCTCAGAAGAAACCCTCCCGCTCTCTGTGTCATGACAACCTGTCACCAGAAAGCTGAGGGATGTGTAAGGGAAGGTTTCCTTTCAACCAGCCTTCGTGGCTCAACCTTCCCACGCTGTTCTGCCTTGTCACCAGCGACGCCGGGACCCGCAACCCTGCGCTCATCCAATCTCAAACAGGCATCAGTAATTAATTTCCACCCAGGGTCAGAAACCCTTCCGAACCTATATTTAGCCCCTTCCTTGTAATGTTTGGGGAGAGAACACGTGATTGTCAGGCAGCTGAAATAGCCAGGGCTCTTGCAACTTGACTGAAGCACAGTGATTTGCCCCGATGAGCAATGGGGCAGGACAGCTTCATCCGCGCGCCTTTTGCTGCCTCTGGTGGGACGGGTGCTGTCAGGCAGAGGAATGTTCCTCCTCGTATTTCGAGGAAAATTAAAGGGCTTTTACAGAGGATTTCAGCTCACCTCCCACACTAAGCTTCAAATTCTGAAATAAGCTCAACTTCCACAAATCAAGAGGAATCCAGATGGGGAGCTCATTAAATACACACAAGCTGAAGCTGAGGTGGGTTTATGCTTTTGGGGCTTTTTCTGGTTGGGTTTTCTTTTTTTGGTAAACAACTTCTATTGCAAATTGACTGTCACAGGAACAGATAGGGTGCTTCTCCAAGGAGGAGGAGAGACATTTTGGGAGTAGACCGATTATTTGTGCATCCTGCATTTTGCAATTCTTGAGGCTTATGAGTTATTAGCCCAGTCCTCTGAAAGATCTGTCATCCTCTCTTAGAAAAACATTAGAAGACGTTACATGTAATAACACATTATGCAAATAATCCCAGTCTGACGACTTCGTGAGAACAATTTTCTTCTCCTGACATGAACTGAATTTTGTAAATGTGTCCATTTTCTTCTTTGAAATGCAAAGATCCTGCTGCTTTCCAAGAATATATATTCTAAGTCTTCCAAAGCTTAATGCTACAATTATTCCACCAGGGTCCAGTAATGACTTAACATTATTTAATCATTTCCTGTCGGTTCTGACTTGTCTTCAGTGCAGTAAAAAAATTGCTTCTGTTCAGGAAGTCTCTTTCATTTCTTTTGATGTGATTGATTCAAAAAGTATTAAAGATGGAGGATTAAAAATGCAGGAATAAGATATTCAGGGCCAGATTCTGATCTTTTTAGTCATAGTAATGAGTCCATTGATGTGAAGGTAACTTACATGGGGGAAGCAGTTATTAGAGCAGGACCTGGACTCCACTGTTCCTCAGAAATCCTGTGACAGCATCCAGCACTCCCTGTCTCCATTGGAGGTTCTGGAGATTTCACCTTTCAACAGATCTATGAGGTCGTTTTGGCCTACTGAGGCTAAAGATCTGTAAATTGAAATACATAAAGGAATTTTATTTTTCACGTTCAAAATGTTATTTGCAACAAGGGTCCACCTACTGATTCTTCCCCTCCTGCTGTGGGTTTCTCTTTCTCCTTTTGAGCCCTAAGAGTGCTTACCAGGGCTTCAAACTTTCCTGAGACCTCCATCTCTAGAAAGCTCTCTGTCTCAAGGTCTGTGTGAAATGGTTTGCTCCAGATCCTTTGGCTCAGATGTACTGCTTCTGCTCCCATGACCTGGAGCTTGTGTTACATCCAACAAAGGTCCAACAGAGTGTCATTTGGTGGATGTCAATCAGGTAAAACATTAATGAGTAGTCAGGAAATGGGAAGCAGGCCCTTTTAAATACAGAATAAAGCTCAAGAGCTGGCTTGAATCCAGTCTAACTTTTACTTCCTCCAAACTGGTCTTCACAGTCCTAGGATGAAGCCTTTCTGTTCAGAGCTCCCCAGAGTTTCATTAAAGAATGACAGCATCCTTCTTCTAAAATTAGAAATGCAACTCCGGGTCCAACAGTCAGAGCTGGTCACGCTATTTGGAATCACCCCATATATAAGAGATACTTGTGTCTGTATTGGATCCACCGCCTCCTTAGAGAAGCAGATAATTTTGAAGCTTCTTTTACAAGAGGACTGAAAACACCTTCCCATGTTTACTGAAATGTTTGGAGGCTTTCCAGCGTGGGTGGCAGCTCGATTGTGCTCGCTAGCAAGTCTTTTACAGAACTTGGCACCGCTGCTACTAACATGCAGTGGTATGGAAGAAACATCAGTTCAATGTCATTCAGAAGCGCTGTAAATACTGTACCATGTTGTTTGTAAACAAGCCTCAGCAGGTAGAAAGTTTGGAATGGAAAAGTCATTCTAGGAAATGGGTCACCAGTGAGAAGACCTGGGGAGAAATAATGTTTCTGAGGGTTTCTTCTCTTGGAATGGGGGCCTCTTCCAGCCTGCGACTCCTCTCCAGTTCTCCAGAACGAAATGTTTCTCATTCAGCTGTCCTTAGTGCTCCCTTCACTTTCCCTGGATGCTTTTATTCTCTTTTCCTCCAGTTCCAGTTTTTTCACCCCCTTTCCCCACCACCTGGCCACTTAGCAACATCTACTCCCTCTGCTCTTGTTCCTCAGTCATGCCTCTTGTGGAAGTCTGAGATGGACTTTGTCTCACCTGGCCTCTGATAGAGATCTGACACAAAATAGTCCTCCACATGTCCTCTGTAAGCCATGGGGAGACAGGCATTCCCAGGCTCTCAGGCCTCTTTCAAACCACCAATTTTCAGAAAATTCCAGGGACTCCTACTTCCTTGGCAAATTGGATCAGAATTTCTTTGCAGAGAGAGGGAGGACAATGGACTGACAGAGAGAAGGACGCAGAAAAAGACAGGTAAGCAACGTGACTGCCTTTAGGCAACCCAGGCAAGAAAAAATTGCTTAAATTTTTTCTAAGCTACCCCTTACTCTGGATGTAAACTAAAGCTCTACATTCATTCATACTTCTTTGTCCACGCAAATAAATCTATACTTTATATCTTCATCACCTCATATCTCAGCATTGCATGTATTTTTTTTGCCTTTTTGACCTTGCAAGTCTCCTCTTTTTCTGGTAGACATCACAAACACTACTGCAAAGAAATGTTTTTCTTAACACTTGGAGTATGATTAATCTGCTCTTAACAGCCATTCTCTCACTCTCCCTTCTCCAACGCATGAAACACAACTTCCTTGAAGTCTCCTGCCTCTTCCCCATCCACTACTATTCCTTTCACCTAGATGTTTCAAATGCTGATGCACACAGAGCTGATGACACCTCACATATTCACTGCTTTCAGTGGGGCACCTTCACCCTGCATCTTTCCACTGAACTCTTCAAAACCTTTTCAATACACCCAGTTCTGTGGGGGCTGCAATTTCCCACAACCTTGCTTAGTGCTCTGACTGTGTCCAGTTTTGGGAGCTGGGAGAGAGCAACGTCAATGATTGTGTGTCTAAAAATCATGACCTGTAAGGAAATATGTACTAGTTTCTCAATGTGAGAGAAGGCTGATGGACAACAGGATGCAATTTATGTCAGGTTAATGAAAAGGGACTGCTGCAACCAGCTCTCCACATTGACTGTGGAGACTACAAGATATAACAGCCTACAATTTCAGCAAGCAGCACGTAGGAAAATTGGAACAGATTGCCTGGGAGGGCTGTGAAGACACCATCACTGAAGGTGTCTAAGATCAGAAGTTTGTCAGAAGCAAAGCAGGTGTATTTGATTCTGTGCCCAGAAGATGCGTTAAGTACTCTCTTCGTGTCTCTCCTACTTTATTACTCCATGACTCAAAGATAAACACCTGTTAAGTAACTTCATTTGGCTTCTTCAAATATCCCCATACAAACCTCATTCATCATAATCCCAGAGAAAAAAAGTCCTAAGAAGAAGGCTGCCCAGAGAGGTGTTGGAGTCTCCTTCTCTGGAGACATTTGAATCCACCTGGACACGTTCCTGTGGGACCTGCTCTGGCAGGGGGTTGGACTGGATGATCTCCAGAGGTCCCTTCCAACCCCATGGCGTTCTGTGATTCTGTGATACCATAAAGAAGGTTGTGTTTGACCATGTCCAGATGGAGTTTACGTATCTCCAGTGTACATAACACCTTTTTTACTACTCTTTTCAGCTCTCCTTACCTGTCATTCTCTACCTTATTTTTTTTTAATCTGCATTTTTTTTGCTTGGTAACACAAGTCAGTACAGGACTGCTCTGCTACAAGAGAGTACTGTGAAGACTGGTTTGCTGGGACTCCAACCAGTCTCTGACCAGTTGTTTCAGCCAGAGAGGCAGTGGTATGGCAAAATATATGTATTTATTTCCCCCGTCTCTGAGTTATGGGTTTGATAGCCTGGATTGTTGCATAAGAGCTTTTACTGTCTCACGCTTAACTTGCAGAGCTCTACCATCCATCCCACCACCTACCCTAAGGTAATGTGTCCTTCTTAAACTCCTCATATTTAATCTCAGTCTTCAGTATATCAGCATATCTTTTACAGTTTAGACACAACATTTCTGCACTAAAGATAAGATTTCAAATGAATAATATATTGAAAGCAAATTTTTCAGTGACTCAAAATATCCAAGGGCCAAGTAAACCTTTATTGCTTCCATTAGGTCCCAGATAATCTTATTCATCTCTTCTTTGGAAGGAAATACTTCAGCTGGGTATGGGATGCCCACAAACAGCTTCATTTTATTAAAAGAGAGGAATTGCATCCAGTCATGGCACCACCATTAAAACACGTATATTGATCACACCAGAAGGCCCAAGAAAGTCCTTGGACATCTTTTATTTGGATTCAGTTGATTTGGGAACCAGGCCTTAATGAATCAAAAGAGGTTTTTTTATAATTTGTTACAGTGGTTTCCAACTCTGAATGTGTGTTTTCTGCACTACTTTGTCACTCCAGTTAAATTAGCAAATGGATTCCAGTTAAACTAGAAAATAAATCTAACTTCAACTATAAGGCAAAACCCATTTCAGATTATGGAAGGCACGAAGTCTCCCCTGAAGGCCTTCACATAACTATTGTGGATTTCAATTACAAAACAATTTAAACAACTGTAGGGATCATTTTATAAGGGAAAATTTAAGAAAGTAAATAGGACTGGCTTGGCCAAACACAGACTAAGCTATTTGTCTTTCAAGCACTTCCACAGGAGAAAAATACTTAATGAGGATTAGAATGAAGTGTGTGCTCTGGCGCTTGCAGGTTTGGATCTCAGGATCTAATCCTGCAATTTTTTTATGCAAGTATTCTCAACATAATCAGTAAAAATCCTTCCTACTTCAGAAACATACTCCCCAGGAAAAAAAAAAGAAAAAGAAATGGTAACAGCAAACAAATACTGATGGCTTTGGGAACAACAATGTGGAAAAGGATTTTTAAGAGCCTGTGACTAAATATTGTGAATAATATTTGATACACAACAGAACAATCAAATAATTATTTAAGTGGGGATGAAGTCCCAATAAACCATGGGGAGCTGAGCATTCATAGCCCTGACTTGATTCTAGATTATATGGCATTTCAATTGTACAAGTCGTCACATTTTCTGCTGTTGGTGGTGCCTTTAGAAGCAATGTAATAGTCCAGTGCTAATTCAGTAAGAAAGACTGAAGTTTTCATGGCAATATATAAATAAAATGCGTGATCTGAGGTTTAATAGTAATGAACTGCTTAAAATTTTTCTGTTCAAAATAAATTATGAGGGTCTATGGCATCTGACTGATGTTATGTGAAGATCTGTGTTCAGAGACTGGAATTCTATCACAGACAATCCCTTTGCAAAGAAAAGGCAAGTTCCAGGTAATAAGCTTTTCTTACTCTTCTAATGTCTGCTTAATAATAGATGGTAATATTTTTTGCCTAAATTGGAAAACCAGAAAAGGACAAAAACTAAATTCTCTTCATGCCAGATCATTGTAAAAGGAAGTTTTGAAGCCTACGTAATGCCTTTTGTTTGACCTCCTGTTTCTGACTGCAGAAAATTACAGTCACACTGGAGACAGAACAGACTGACTGAGCGGGCTAAACCGAAGGTTTCTAGTGCATGCACAGAAATAGCCTGTATATATGTAAAAAGCACCTACGTACATACATAAAGCTTTATTCAGGTTTCCTGCATCAGTGTTGACTTCATTGAGCCCTAAAAATAGCCTTGCAAAAGCTTTCTCCTTACAGGAACATAAACAATACTATGACTGTTCTGTTACGGGCAGTGGTGGGCTGGCACACTCGTGGAAGTCTAAAAGAAACTGATGTGGCCTTTGAAATTCTTGACTCTAAAGAACCTAAAACCAATAATTAATTTATGAAGTGCTTATCTCAAGGGAAAGAAAAACTAATAAGCAGTCCTTTAACCCTTAGAATGCTGCAGCTTTCCAGGCCGCCAGCACAATCAGTGCTTTAGAAAATATATAACAGAATCACAGAATCACTCAGGTTGGAAGGGACCTTTTAAGATCATCTAGTCCAACCAATGAAAAAAGCCACAAACAAACAAACAAAACCCCACAAACCCCACACCACACCCAACACCACCAATCCACTACTAATCCATATCCCCAAGCACCATGTCAACTCATCTCTTGAACACCTCCAGGGATGGTGCCTCAGCCACTTCCCTGGGCAGCCCATGCCAATGCCTGACAACCCTTTCAGGAAAGAAATATTTCCTAATATCTAACCTGAACCTCCCCTGGTGCAACTTGAAGCCATTACCCCTGTCTTATCAACTGTGACCTGGGAGAAGAGACCAACCCCCGCCTCTCTACCCCCTCCTTTCAGGGAGTTGGAGAGAGCCAGAAGGTCTCCCCTCAGTCTCCTTTTCTCCAGGCTGAACACCCCCAGCTCCCTCAGCCGC
>BJBW01004764.1:0-71267 GCA_004320125.1 Scolopax mira | reverse complement strand
CCTATTGTCTCAGGGTCTCTTGGTCCATCTCTGCAAGACCCTGCCTTTGTTATAGTGTTCACAGCATGTGTCCGTGCAGCACTGCTATCTCTACATTCTGCCAACCCTGATCCTGCCACTGGCCATGGACCCTTCTGACACTGTTGTCAGCTCCCATTTCAAGTGAGGTAGCAAGCTGAAGGCTCTCCTTAGGCATATTTTTGCTGGACCTGTGTTTAATCCCCTCCCCCTTCGAGCCTAGTTTAAAGCCCTTTCAACAAGCCCTGCCAACTCACATGCCAGTATCTTTCTCCCCCTCTGAGTCAGGTGCTCCAGCTTTATCTTTTTCATTCCATTACATTTATTAGATTAGCAGTTTTGAGACTGTAGATTGAAGGCGATATGAACAGGATCCATCCTTTTCCTATATGTAAATATGGTATTTATTCTATTCCTTTATCAACTTCCCTACACCAAATTTCAGCACAAAAAGATAAGGTGAAGAGCCTTAACTTACCTACTTTCTGAGATTTTTTTTTACCAATACACGCAATTAAATATAAATCTTATCTTAAGTCCTGGGCTTTCACATTTGTCTGTTTTTTCCTTCCACATTTGCTCTTCAACATGATGTTTACTCTTCTTCAGAGAAAGGTGAAAGACTTTTTTACATTCTTGCTTGAACACATCTCTGCTATTGCTTCAAAAATGGACAGTAAAAGTTTCTCGATGTCGTGACATACACCATCACAACATACGTTTGTTAAATGAAAAGTCTTGCTGTGCAGAAAAGAATTGTTTGAAATGCCAAAAAGCGCAGGTTGAATAGAGGCTTTTCTTCAAAATTCCTCCCCAGAAAGAGATTTGGGATTTTGAAACAGGGCATGAAGGGATCAGAAAAGTGTCCTCTGCAGGAATGGAGAGGACATGTAACCCCTTCCTCCCTGTAAGAAGACAGTGTGCCATGGGTGCAAGGCAATGCTGAAGAGGGCTCAGCTTGGTTGTTATAGCAGTAAGTATAAGCAAAGGCCTCTCCGCATACCATTCCTTGGCACTTAGCACAAACATTGGCCTTATCATCCTGAGAATGAGCAGTTTGATCCACAATATGCTGTTAATTTCAGAGTTAGAGGAGGCCTAACTAAAATGCAAAATTACAGAACACAAAACAGGTTCGGTTCTACCTCAAACTGGGACAGCAAGTTTTGCTGGTTTTTGGCAAATATTATTAGACTGTAATTCAATGAAGAGTTATGAAAGTAAAAGGTGGAAATAGAATGCTAAAGTGATTTAAACTAAACAAGGCATCTGTCTTTTAGCACTCTGTCAAATGGGGCAGAAACACAGGTCTGTGAACATACAACCACATTGTATGCGAATTCTGTCAATCTCCTTGCTTAAAATGAATGGAAGCAACAGTAGCACACTTCCGATATGTGAATTATATTAGACATGGTAATCAAGTCATTGTAAGTTAAGGTATCAGGTTTTAATTCAGCAATGTTATCTGTAAGAAAACAAAGATGGCCTTTGGGATGAAACTGAAAGATTAGGTGTCAGAGAAAGAGCTCCATTCTGGCATATACTACAGTTTCTCCTCAAGGGTGGTAATTTGAAGTAATGAGTAGTCCTTGCTGAGTGACCTTGTACATCTGCTGCACTGCCTATTCAATCTGTAACTCACTTTACATCAATTGCACTTTTAGTACAATTAAATGTGCCATCATAAAGCCCTAAAAATGAACCACACAATCTCTGCATATGTTCATAGGTATTTAGCCAGGGACTGGGATGGTGGCAGAAGTCCATCTTAAATCTTCTGTTCATGCCAAACTGCAATTTGTTGATTGAAAGATGCTAGCTGGTAGAGCCAGAAGACGATGGCAGGAGTTGCTTAGCACGCACAGAAACACACACAAAACAATTTGAGAGTGGAATGCATGCTTGAGCCAACTTGCTGCTAAGAGGCCACCTGGATGGTAGCATGAAGAGCAAACTGCCCTTTCCCTCCCCACCACCTCATCCTAGGCAATTTAAAATCCTTTACAGCGTAACATGAGTAAAAAAAAATGCTGCCATGTTGACAGTAAAGAGACATGCTTGCTTTGTCAGAATAATGATATCAAAGTAAGAATATTTTGGAGAGTTTGTTTTCATGTGAGTTCTGGTAGAATCAAAGTCCTTTTTTTAATGCACACTTATCATTTGGTACATATGATAAAGAAATTAAATCCACTCTAACCAAAGTGACCACCACCCTGCAAGAGGATCTGTGAGGATGGAGTGTTTGGAAGGATTTCCCTGTGGCTGCTCTATGGAAATGCAGACACTTTGATCACTGAGATGCTGTTTCTCCTGGAGGCACTTCCTAGCTGACTGTCCCCTGCCACCACCTTACTACCAGTGGTTTGCCCACAGCAGAGGAGCAAGTACCCATCTCCTTCTGGTCCCCTCTCACACTCCCTGTGCTTGCTACAGCCATGCCTTGGAAACAGGAAGATCCATCTACCTGGAGTCTGGCAAGACCCGGGGAAGAAGCTGAGAAAGCAATTTAGAAGAAGTAACAATAAATCAGTGAACAGTATTTAGAAAGATGTAATCCTATTCAAAAATGGGGAAAAAAAAATAAGAAGGAAACCAGATCGACATTAGTTCTGATCCAGCAAGTAATAAGAATTTGAAACTTTTGGCTATAGAGGAGAAAAACTCATGCCAATTTTGCACATAAGCCTACAGTATTTAGACAATAAACTGGGGGTTTTTTTGAACTACCACTAGACAGAGATAAAAGCATGGATGTTGGTGATTCCCAAGTTATTCGTAATATTTTTCAAGTAATAAATTTAGGAATAGTTTCAGCATTTTGTAGAGACAAATAAAGGAGCAGTGGGAATTTTCTCCACTGAAGTCTATACCTAAACTCCTCTATGACCCTGCATTTTGGCTGAAGTTCATTGCTCAGAACCTGTTTTTTCAAAATTATTTAAATGTGAAATAGTTGATTGTGATTGCATTAAGGACAAATTCTGCTGTGTAACAGTAGAGTCGCTTTATTTCATTTGCCTTTACACATTGAGACAACCTATTCTGAATCAGTGAGTAAACAAATGTAACTGAGTAAAATATTTCTGCTACTTGCAATGTACAGTGAAGAACTGTATTAAAATTTCCTTTAAATTATTTTGCCTTTTCTGTGTTTTAATATATTTTGATATTTTTGAAACTGTTAATTTACAGAATGGATTTTTTTTGTTGTTGATATTTGGTGAAAGCATGAAAGCAAAATTTTATATCTATATAATTTTCTACATTATGGTAAGAGAACATGAAAAATTCCTGTACTAAAGAAGAATCTATTTGAAACCATCTTTTGGAATATTAGCTGTTAGGATAAGTTATAAAATTTTGTAACAAAGAACCTCAGTATAATTGGGTGAGCTTCTCTGGAAAGATTAATTTAAAGATCATGTGCATTTCTATCTATAGGTAGCCTTAAGGAAAGCTGACTCTTATGTAGTCAGTCTAAACATGCAGCATCTACTGTTGTTGCTCCAAATTGTATTTAGTTGCCTGTGACCTGATCTGCAAAGAAGCTGCACAGCTGTAACTCCATCTGTATGCTGTGAGAGCATTTGTAAATCCAGGATATATTACCAAATACATATATTTCAAAATTGGTAGTAATTTATATTTAATCTTTAATTTTAACAGATTATTGGTTGTAAGGCTCTACAGCTGCTATATAAGCAGCTTTGACCGTAATGAAGGGATCCTGGACCGAAGCCATTCTATATGAAATGCAGTTTCACAGTTATGTGTGGAGCCAATATCCAGCTGATTCTGGTTACAGCAATGTTTGTGGTACTGAGTTAGTCCAAAATAATCCCAACAGTAACTTGCACTGCTTATACATTATTTAGGATACAAATGGTCTCAGATCATTTCAGGCAATTTTATTAATGTTGTTATATGTTTCAAACGTTGGGATAGCCTGCTAGGAGTAAGAGACAAACATAGTTTATGTCCTCACTCAGGAAATCGTTTATTCCTTTCCCTTCTGTTCTTTCATTCCTCATCTCTTAGATTCAAGCATTTGAGAAAGGGACCTTTCCCTCCTACACACAATTTTCTTGCTAAATCATAAATAATGGATCATAATTGAGCACTTTGAAGTACTTTTATTGGCTCCAGTGTCATCTCTAGTATATATCTTGTCTACATTTCACTGTTTCAAAATGTGGTAAATCTGAGACTCAGGCCTGGGAACAGTCTAATCTTTATGATCTTGTTTATTAAGAGTTCAGAGGTACAATCCCAGTTTTTTCTTCTGTCATATTTTACGAACTTCCTTTTCCCATGTTGTAAATTTTGCAAGACTAGATTCGTTCTGTCTCTGGAATAAGATTCTTAGTACAGTCTGATTTTCAAAATTCCCCTCAGTTATCAGTTGTCTCATTGCAATGCTTGTGGCAAAGCCAACACATGGAGTTCTGGGATTAATTTGAATTCAGTAAGCTAGCTGTAATCAGCCATCCCTGATCATTGTGGTATATAAATTCAGTGGGTATTTTAATTCTTTAGAAAATGGACTCTGCCTGTGTCTCTAATGGATAGTCAAAAAAAAAGCCTGTGTGCTCCAAGATGAACCTATGTGTTCACTAGCATCCAAATTTTTTTTGGATGAAAGTATATCATAGTTACATTTAAAGTATACTTGTAAGTATACATGTAATATATCATACAGGAGAAAGCAGAAAACTTATAGATGTAAACGTAGCCAGGCTGGTTAAAGTTTTTCCATTAAAATTATCATTACTATTCATTTTTACTTGTACAAAGTCTAGTTCTATTGGAAAGCTTTTGCTTTCCATTTAAGAAACAAAAGTTTGAAAACTGAAGTTTGGATATCATCAAAGTTGTGATTTTCTTATGTCACCTTCTTCTTCTCGCTCTATCAGACAGTGTCTGACATCAATCACAATTGCCTAATGTCCCAAGAAATAGTTGCCTTCTTTACAACCAGAGGAGGAAACTATGGTGTGTGTAGGAATTCTGATAAAGAAAGAAACTCATGACATGAGGCATCTGAATAACAACTGTTATGAAATAACTATAGGCATTCCTAAATTAAAACATTTAGGGTTATAGGATGAATTATAGGACCTTTTTGTTCTTTTTGTCTAAAGGCTTAAATGGATAATTACAATAAAAACAAACTTTATTGTCTGCTGAGATTTTCTCTGGGTGAGAAAACACCCGTGTCTTCAGAGATGTTATGAGATAGAAACAATTTGGATAGCTTCCAGACAGGAAAACTAAGGACAGAATTATTTTCTGTATACTACTACGGGCCGCTTTGACAACATGCTGTTTCTACACAAAGTACCCTCCAAAGGGTCAAAATAAGTCACATGGAAAGAAAAAGAACTAGAATTTTGTGTCTAAATCAATTATATTTCCTTTGGTTTCTTACCTGGCTGATCCTACCAGTAGCATATGTCATTCACAAGGTTAAGCCATATAGTTTTGTATTGTAGATGGACATGATGAGGTAAGCACTGATTCTTGCTTTCAGTTATTTTAAGTAAGCAGTGTGTAGTACAATTGTTAGATAACAGTAGTAGTCTCTGATCTATACCCATTTAAAAAAAAAAAACACAGTATTCATTCATGGGAAAAAAACGTTTCAAGGAGTAACTAATATGAGTTTCTGTAAGTGTTAGGGATAGATATGCTAATGTAATAATATGTAATAAAAAATGTCTTCTGAAAATGAAAGCGAAAGTTGGAAAAAAAAGCACTAGATTGCTGCAAACAAAAGTGAAAATATGTTCTTAAAGTGAACTACAAAAATGTTCTCTCTAAAAGCCTGTATAGTTTTAACATTTTTTTTTCAGAAGTCTGTTTTTCATCTTCTTGCTTTTTCTTATATCACTGTGGATGCTTCACACCTCTGAAGTAATGCATACAGACTTTCACAAGTATGCAATGGACTTACAACTTCAGACCTTACATTTTCCCCATCTAATAACTTTTTAGTAAGTTGGTAAAAGTTGACTGAAGCCAGCTGGCATGTCTCTATTTTCATACTGTTGTTCCTTACTACTGGATAAGAAAAGTCAGTTTAAACTTCCGACAAACTTTTGTCCATTACATGGTAGTAGTGTAATCATAATAGAAAATGTTTTTCTACAGGAGGCCAGGAGGGTTGTTTTGTTTTGGTTTGGTTTTTTTTGCTGACTCATCTGTTCATTCTAAAAACAGCTTGTAATAAATGCACAAGTTGACATGACAACAAAAAATGTAGTTCATTGTAAAGTCCGTCAGGAGCTGCCTCTGATATGCATTTTTAAGTTCATATGCCAGGCATACTTAAAAACAACCCTCATAGAGCCTTGCTTTCTGGACAGTTTAGATAAAAAGTCAGCTCCTTCATAGGTGACCTGTTGGACTGTTGTGGGTACAGCATATAAATGGTTGTAGGCAATGACACATCAGTCAGTCATGCTGCTGACAGCTTGACATGCCACCCTTATCCCTCATCCTGCAGATGCTTAACCACCTGCAGCTAAAGTGATTGTAGGTGGCTTTCAGTGCACAGGCAGGGCAGGACTCTGGCTGAGGCATGTTGCAACTGAATCAGAGTCATGAGCTACTTTGCTGCCAGAACACAGAACACAGACAAATCTCTACATATTTTCAGTTTGATCGGTAGCCAAAGTGTGCTTATTTTTTGACCTGTGGAAGAGGACTAATTATTCCTTATGTTATGTACTGCAGGATATAGACAGAAAACATTCAAAGTTTTATGATTTACATGCAGACTAAATGTGTGTTATGGTTTGAGAAACCCACAACAATTTATTGTCATTTGGACAATTTTGTCACTCAATAACCCTTCCCCACCTGGGAAGGGTAATGGGGAAAAAAAGGGTTGAAATGCAAAGAATTAATATAATAATTAACATTAATAACACTAAAGAACCAATACTAAGCCCAATACCAATATAAAATATACAAGGATTTTAAACAGACAATTTGATCAGCAGGAAGTTGTGCACTCCCAGCAGTGGACAACAAACACACAGCTTCAGGAGGAAGGGAAGGCCTCAGCAGTCAGCCCCAGAGCAAGAAGTTCTCAGGATCACAGCCATCAAAGAAGACTAAAAAAAAATCCTCAGCAAACTTTCTAATTCGTATTGAATGTGAAGTTCATGGTATCAAATAATCCTGTTGGCCAGCTTGGATCTAGTGCCCAGATCTCACTCCTCCTCATCCCTGTACTTGGGTAACTTGTAAACACTGAGACCTTGAAACCCACATACCATAGTTGGTTATAAAGTAAGTACCATCACAAATTCACATGCTATATTTCTTCTAAAATTGCAGTTTTCCCAGGCACTGGAAGATAAATTAGTCCTGTGTTTCTCAAACCAGGACAATGTGCTATGCAAACATTATTAATTAATAGTTTTTTTCACCTTAGTTTTTCAACCCATTCCCATTTTTGTTGTATTAAATGGTTGCTGTTTTGGTAATGATGATACTTAAGACAGCACTGAGTTCTTTAACCAAGAGAGTCATGTTAAGGAGTATAGCTCATACTTTAAAGAAAGTAATGTCTCAGCCACTCTGAAATTTATGAAAAAAAACATCAATCCAGTGGTGTATTAATCTCAGCACCTACTTTGTGTGATTATAAAAATCCACAGGCAATGCAGATGTCTCTTGGGTAACCATTCACACAGATAGGCTAATATTTAAGCTTGTTCCTTTTTTGGTACAACTAACTCCCTGCAGGCATTCCATAAGTTTTCTTGCAGTGGTTCCCTCCACAGGATCTTTTCCTACAATCATACTGATGTCTTGAAGTCTCTTCATTCCTGCATTTCCCCTCACTCTATGCACATCCTGCAGCCTTCACTCATCCTCCATCACAGAACATGGATAGCAAATGGTGCAGAGACGACTCCGGTTCCTGACCACCCCAGAGAAGAGCAGTTTGTTCACCAATGAGTCTGCCCCAGGCTGGAGAAGCAAAACAAACCTCTCCTGGGGAGCCAGCCAAATATGTGTACCCATTATCAAGAAATTCCCACATTTTGCTGGCCTGTCTGCCAAGCAAATTACCTTCTGATCAACTAGCTGGCAGTCCAAAGAGAGGATGTGCAGTGGTTTGCTAACTGCATGACTATGGGGGTAGCATACGCTACCTCAGTCTCCAAATTAGCTGAAAATTTAGTTTATGTATTATACATAGAATCAAGTGTGCATTTTATGTTTACTTGTGTATGTGACTTCTGTGACTTCATGCATGGTTAGCACTTTGCCAATTTATGATAACAGTTGCTGAATATGTGCAAATGGACTCTACGTTGAATTAATCTAGTGCATCTGAGGTATAGCAGTGGTGCCACAGATTGTGCAGATCCACTTATCACCACTGCACAGAGACAGAAAGATCAAATTCAAACCAAAACCCAGAATAAGTCTCTTCATCAAATTACTAAGTACAAAACCAAGCCAGGCAGCAACCCTGCTCTCCTCATACATTCATTTTCTATTTCTAGTGATTATAATACAGAAGAGTAGTTGTACTGGATCACACTGTTTGTCCGCCTGGTCTCATATCCTCTCTCTGGCAGTAGCCAAAAACTGAAGATTAGAGATGAACAAGAGAACAAAAAAAAGTTTACAAGACTCATTCCCCAAGTACTCACCTATCTTCTGACAAGTTGTACTTTGGAGACTTCCTTGCCCGGTAGCAGTTTAATAATTTATTATTAAATGCATCTTAAAAAGAATCTATACCAACCCTTGGCAACTCTGCAGCTTAATTTAACATTTCATTAAGAATCACTTCCTTTCAACTTCATTTGATGCTGTCTAGTGTTTGTGCTGCAAGAAGCAATGATCGCTCCTTACCATTTAAGATTTAACCTTCCATTGCATCCTCCTTTTCAGATTGGAAAGCCCAAATCTTTTCTGATTCTAGAAGTCATTCCACAACTTCAATGCACTAACTGTGGTAGATGTTTTCTGAACCCTATCCTGTTCTAATATATAATGTTTGAGATAAGGGTACTAAAATTACTCACAGTATTCAAAATGTATTTCAGATGTGGACCTGTGCTGTGGTAGTGTGAAGTTCTGTTTTGTTCTCTTTTCCTTTCTTTGTAATCCCTAACATTTCATTTAATCTTTTTCTTACAGTTAAGTATAGATCTGGCATTTTCATAGATCTATGTATTATAACTCCAAGATCTTGCTCTTTGCTGGAAATGGTGAGCTCAGAGCTCATTTTCCTTATGAAATTAGGGTTTCCTTTTTCCCTTTTCACTCTCTTCTGAATTTCATCTGCCGTTTTATTATCCAGTCAGTGCTTCAGTAGTTTTTTACAGTTAGCCTTCCTTTTCTATAACCCTGATAGGTTTAGCAAATTTTCTCATCTCACCAGATCATTCATGAACATCTTAAACAGCACAGAATAAGCAAAACATACAGCAGGAGGTTCCTGGTAACTTTGTTCCACTGTAAACAAAAACAGCATTTGTTCCTGCCCACTGTTTTCTAACTTTATCCATCTATCTATCCATGCAAAGATCTTTCTTCTTTTAAGAGGCTTTGGTGAGGGGCTTCTTCAAAGTTTTTTAAGAAATCCATGTATTAAATGCATCTCCCTTAACCATATGTTTGTTGAGACTTTCAAGTGACTCCAGTAGGTCATGAAGCATGCCTTCCCCTTAAAACATCCCATAATTACTCACCCCTGGGAGATCCCAGGTACCTGGGAAGCCACTAACCAGAATACCAAGCAGTTCCGTGCAAGAGCTCACGCAACTTCGAGGAGCAAAGATTAGAGCCCTAGAGCCGTGGTGGTGAGCAAGGGTTAGAGATGGGTAACTCCACTTACAGAGTTACCCAACCTCATGTATCCCAGGGCTGGGATATTATAGCATCACTGGAGGTTAACTGCAACTAAACCCCCACAGGCTTGCCACGTTGCCCATCAGCAGAGGTGGAGGCACAGGAAGCTACAGGATTCATGCCTCTGGCGCTGCACCCCACTCTCCAGCTGGAGAGCCCAGGGGGCAGCCCCACTGTGCTCGGCTTTGTGCCTCCCACTCATGCAAGAGGAGCTACTTCTCTCAGCAACCTGCAGTGCAGATCTCAGAAGGGCTGTGCAGTTTACCAAAGTGCTGTGTGTATGCACAAGCAGTGTGTTTGAGATCATGTCTCCAAAGATTATTAGATTTCTGCCAGCTTCTTACACTGAAGTACATGTCTTCAAATGCAAGGAATGACTTCCACTTTCGTCATCTCAAAAAAAAAGCTTAAAGTACACTTTCTCTGAGTTTTTTCTCTTACTTCATAAAACAAGTTGTCCATAAACCAAATTCCAAACAAGAACTATGTTTATGCAGTGTTATATTTTTGGAGTCCATTCATAAAAAATAATATTAAAAATAAAAGGAGACCTAATTTAATTTCTTCTTCTAATAACTCAGATTTCATGTTCTTATATTCTGAAATTAGAAAGTTATATCTGCTTGCTTTTTTTTTTTTTTAAGCAGAAAGTGGAAAACAGCAATCTGGCTTCTACCGAGGTTTTTTTCTGTAATGCTGCTTTATATGTAAATATGTGTTATTCATAGAGAAAAAACATTGCATTACTTAATGACTAAATGAGAGAAGAAATTTAGATGACTTGGTAACACATACATATAAAAAGTCTTTAAACTTATGAACTGATTATGTAAAATATTAAATGTTTCAGGCACAGTGTATATATGACACTTGAAATAGAATTATGTTAAATGAATATTTCAATTCAGTATTTATCAAAACAGCAATTGTCTTTACAAATTATTATTCTGAACCATAAAGTATCTATGTTCTTAAACATATAAAATTTTCTTAATTATTTTATCAAGCTGACTAAACATTGAAATATATCAACTATTTTCTTCCTTGCTAGTTCCAATTACTTGAGAATGGTAATAAATGTCTCCTATCAGTTATTTTGTATTACTTTAGTATTCAGGATTGTGTGCTTACAAAGCCATTATGTAATAGTGATTATTGTTATCTTGGAATCTACAGCACCATGCTTGTGTTTCTACTTAATTTAAAAGGAAGCAAGGAACATCTTTGAAATTGGTATGTAGATGTTATAACAAGATTATACTTGATGGGAGGTTCCGATGCAAAAGATTGCATTATGAAATGTTTAACGCATTGTTTTAAAGATATTGCATGATGGTAATGTCAAAGTTTATAGAATACAGTAGGGTTAGTGTGATTGACATTTTAATAAAAAAAAAACAACCCATAAGGCCGTTTTGTGAGTGTGGGTTAAAGGTGAGAAGTTTCTGTGGTTTAGGAAAGAGTGTTTTATAGCCTTTTCTGTATTTGTATGTATTTATGAGCAAAATTCATTAGCTTTTATGTCAGTGCAGTTATTGGTGTGTAGATATGATTGTGTGGAAGACATAGCTTAAAGATAAAATTTATGCACAGATATATAGAGAGACTAATATAGAGATAGATATTTTAAATATACAATTGCACACATCACAGCTATATTCCTTCCAGTATTCTGTAGTGCAGCTCCACTGACCTCCGTGCTTGAGGGACAAATTAGGACCATACAGTACACATGATACTTTCAGCTGAAGAGGTGCATTAGCAGAGATGCATGATATGTTTGAGAAAGCACTGAGCAGTTAGCATGTCCTAGGTGGGGAAGAGCAACATTTGTCTAACTCATTCTGATCTCTGAAAAAAAAACCCAAAAAACAGGAGGCACCTTGTGTCTCAGGTCTGTCTTTCCAGTCTAGCCACTGAGAAGAGATGCAGAATATGGACCAGAAGGCTGAGGTCATGACATTTTAAGATTTACCATTTTATAATCTTTAAAAGAAATGTAATTGCTAAATTTCTGTTGTAGAATTTTGTTGTGTTCTCTAAGATCTTCTTTCACTGTTGGAAAAGGTAATGTTTTTTTTTTTGAAGGAAGGGAAAGTCATCTGTCTGTGGGTCTGCAGAAGCAGGACTAAAAGACAAAATCACATACAGCCCCTGAGGGTATTTTTTTGAGCCTGAGTTATTTGGTGTGGGGTGTTCAGTGACTTTAGACAGCTAAGCAGGGTGCTCTACATCTTCATCTGGAGGCACTATGTGTGTGGACTATTTCTACAGGGTCCTGATGTTCCTAACTTTAGATGTTCCCATTGAATTGGATGCGTAAAGTAACCAAATAGATGATCTGAGTAACCTGGTAAAATATAATTCGAATTGACCAGCAAGTGAGGATTGATAGTAAACTCAAAACTGTTAAAGTTAGAGGAGTTCCTTCTCAGGGCAGCCAAATCCTCCCATGTCAGGCAGAGCCCATGAATTAATTATCAAACCAGCTTTACTTCATCAAGATTTTATGCATTAATTCAAAGGGGTAATTTTTGGAAGGGCATTTCAGGGGAAGATCAATTTGCATAACCTGAGTAGTTACAAACCCAGTCACAATATATCTGACCACCCATGTCATAAGTAGTTAAGTCAACACCACCAATGCTTTGTGATCACAATCATTAATGAAGCATAGAAAATTCTAATTAATGACAAAGTTAACATGATGGCTCGGCAAATTATTGCCATTGATGTGGGTTCCTCAAAATGATAACAAATGTATTTTAGGATGAAAAACTGCAATACATAAATGGCCAATTTGTTTTCATTTTTCTTGTCCATAAGGTTATTGGCACAAAATTATTCTGTGCAAGCAGAATAATATTTTTGAAAACTATTATAAAGTTACTCTGTATGATTTATTTTGTTGATATTTTTAAACTTCCTTTTTGATCACATTTTACTAACACTTATTTTTTGAACAGTGTATATAAAGAACTAGTAGATCTGGAATGCACACATCTGAATTTGTCAGAACTCTTTCATAGCCATGCTAAGATAGTATCCTCTAGATGTCTCAGGAATTGCTACATGTGTGGAGGATTTTTTTTTTTTCATATATCAAAGGTTCCCTTAGTGGTTGCTATGTTTCAGTGGTTGCTTTGCACAGATCTCACCATATGTTTGAGTACACAGGGGATCTCGAAAATGACCTGTTGTAGAATATTGTAAGATGAATGTGACAGAAAGAAAGATCATTGCCAATTTTTGAGACATGGATCTGAATTAGAGGATCATACTGTTTGATTTTGTTTGTTTGCTTGCCAAAATAACTTTAAATATCCTATGTGAATACAATAATTTCTCAAACTTTACAATCAAACTACAGACTCACAACTGAATCTCAAAGTGTGATACTGGGCAAAGATTATTATTTTTAAAACTTGAGGATTTGAAATAGGAAAATTTACTTAATGAGAATAGTAAAAGAAGCTGAACAATATTTACCTCATGAGAGCATTATTTTTTGAGTTATTCCAATTGAAAAAATATGTCAGCAATATTGCAATACCAATGTCTAAAGCTGGCGGGGCTTAACACCCATGTATACCTAAATAAGTTGTCAAACTGAAAGTTGTATGAATTCTTGAGTTCTGCTTTTTTGCATGCTCTGGATTGCCTCTGTTTTGACAGCATTAGGAACCTTGGAGATGTAGCGTGATTTAACTCAAGTCTCATTTTGAGGATCAGGCACTTAAAAGTTAGACCCTGAAGCACTCAACTCTACACCACTAATATATTGCGTGGATATGAGCCATTATTTCTTACAAGCAACTACCTAAACTGCATAGCTGGGTATTTTCTCTCTGCAGAATTTCTGCAGTGCAGGGGACTATTTAAGGATAGAAAAAAGCTTATTTCAGAGGAAAGTTGAATGTAACAAATTTGCCTTTCTACTTGGGACTGAGTTAAACAGAAGGCTCTCTAATCAGACAATACATCAAATAGTATCAAACGATACTCTTCCAGCTCCCAGCAGTGTTCAGTAGCATGTTAGTTAATAAGACATGTTTTCTGTGTTTCTTGCCTGAATGTCTGTCAACTTCCTAGCTTTTTGGAGGCCACAGAATTTTTATTTTTATTTTTATCTAGTGATACTTTGTAATGAGCAGATGAGAGCATACTTTTGAAATCTTCTTAGCATATATATGATATATCACATATCTTATAGTTTATTCATAACAACACTGGAAGAATTAATTTATGAAGGCGTATTTATTTAGCATCACTATGATTTATAAAATGCATTGTCAAAATCAAAATCTGTAGGGAAATTGTTTGGATATGTACATTTTAACTCAGTATCAGATGAGTCTCCATGCAGCTACATATATGCACTGAAATGTTGACGTGCAGTAGCTCTGACATTCTCTGCACATGCCAACCAACACTGCTTTTACAGAAGGTTCACAGAAGATGTTCAAATGAAATATTCATGATTTTCTTGCTAAAAGAAAAACCTCTTTCAGACCTGTAAAGTACTGTTTCACAGAGAATGACCTACAATCTGATGTAGTCTCATATTTTCATATAAACAAGAGCAGGAGAGATTTGCTAAAATGAGTGCACATTTTAGGTTTGTCTTTGTTACATTGCTGGATGAGTAGCAATTAATGGAGTGAAAAGATTGCAGATTTCCTAGTGCTTTTTAACCTGATTATTTCATTTTCAAACTTCTGAGATCAATTCAGCAGCAGGAAGTCCTGCAGTGCAATTTGGTTCCAGTTGACCCTGAAGGGTTTGCTGCTGAATGAGACTTACTTACAGCTCTGTTTCGATAATGACACCTAGCTGCAATAAATGACGCCTTCTTAACCTTAACTTGTATTCCAATAAATTTATAGCAATTCCTGGGTTACACTTGGAGGTTCAAAGCAAAGTTCCCTGGAGAAATGTGTCACCACAGGATGTGGCACCTAGTAGTGCTGGCGCAATATTTATAATTTACATAGCACATTGGCTGGAACACTTCTTTTTTTACACTGATTAACATCATTATAGTAGCAATCTGAATCTACTGATAAACCAATTTCTCCCAACTCCTTCTCTTTTAGCACAGGTTTCCTAAAAATAAAAACCTATATGGTAATCTGCCTTCATTCTTAAGAGGAATCCTGCATGTCAGGAAGTTCCCCAGGAGAGCATGCACACCAGTTTCAAATGGTATGTGCTACTGGCCAACAAGCAGGGGCTTGCCATAATGTCTAAGTCAGGAGTAACAGTGAACACATAACATCTGAGCTTGTGAAAGCAACAACTCTGGTCGTTAAGGATACAAAATATAGTATTCTGTTATTTCTGCTGTAGCTACAGCAACAGCGTTTATAATCACCTAAACGGTGATAGGAAAGGAAGTGGAAGCCTGGGGGGCCTCTTGCACCCATCTCTGTAACATCAAATAGTTTGTTGCTTGATCCCAAACAAAATGCCTGGAAGAAGCAAATGAAACAGAGGGCTTGTTTTCCCCAGTTACCATTTCTTGCTGTGCTATTCAGCCACATATGTTGTTGCTACCCGATGTGTGCTGATCCGACCATAATGTTGTCTTCTGCCAGACAAGGACAGAGAAGCTCTGATTTAGGGAGATCTGATCACTCAGGAATCCTAGTGATGTATTAGGTCTTTAAGCCACTTCTTGTCTCCTGCTGCTCCAGCAACAAAAGGCAATTGAAAGGAGCCACGAATCTGCTTGTTCTGATGCAAATCCCTTTGGTTGTCAGAGGGCATGGATTTGACATCGTTTCCATTTATATGACAGATTTTCAATTTTGCAGATTTTTTTTTTTATTTGTCTGTGATTCCTAGAATCACACCCTTCCACTAAGCTTTGAGTGGAATCAGTTTGAACTGATTTTTTTCCACTTGCTTCAGAAATAAAGAACATATAAAGTAAGTCTTTAAAACATACATATATGTAAAACACTTGTGTAATATTTTTTAAGCTACTGTTATTTAAAGAAGCATGTTGTTAAAATATTTTAAATTGTTCACTGTATTATAAATTATGTCAGATACCTCACAATACTTTTGAACACTGAGGGTTTTCTCATATACCTCATCACAGATAACAGAACATCCACACAGGGTTACTGACAGCTAATAAGATTTTATTTTATACTTAATTGCTTTTAAGTATCTTGTACTATAATTCATTTTGAAGAATCAGGGACTGAGCAGGTCCTGTTAGAAGTGTAGAACTAGGAGTGCTTCTGTCTCAAGCTTGCAAAATAAGGAACGACAGCACATCTCATAAGTGAAAGAAAATCTGTACCGTGGCAAAATCAAGGGTGAATAATTACTGTCTTCATACATAGGATCAACAATAGATGAGAAAGAAATTAAGCAGCAAGGAAGAAGGAATTGTGTTACAGAACAGAGTAGGAAAAAAATTATGCTGAATCTACATTTAGCCAGGAGGAAAACTGAGGGTTGCATCTATCACGACCTTTAGCCTACAACACTGTAGCAGAATTCATTTTTTATAATGGTATTATGTCCCCTTGGCTTCCATCCACCATTTCTGAGCAAGCAAAGGAAATCTGCAAGTGGAAAGAATTTAAAATGGAGGGAGAGATGATAATTATGGCTAGCTGGAGGCTTATTTTTCAGTAAATGAAATGCTTCAAAAGAAGTATACTGTTATGCAGTCTTTTGAATGCAAACCTTTAGGGGACTAATGTAAGAAAATAAAGCAAAAAGATTATTTTTCACCCCAGACTTGTTAATTTGCTAGCTCTAATGCCTTGTCAGGAAAACTTCACGCTCAACTTTGAATTCCAAGGTTAAAGCCAGTTCCAAGCATTATAACTGTGAATTACCACTGAAGTGATTAAGAAGATAAGGGATTCTATTATGTGAAGAATCAAGTATCTTATCAAGTCACCATAATAATTGGAAACAGCCTTGTATGGTAAGAAAAAGAATTCTTATTGAATTCAGCATAAACCCAAAGATGCCTCCACCATGTGGACGTCTGTAATATACAGAGAGATGGGTTATGAACTGTCTTTTTAATAAAAGTTTAATTTATGTTCATATTTCCACTATTTTTTTTCGATGTAAACTTGTGCTTAATTTTTAGACTTTTCTGTAGAAATATGCACACACACTTCTAACATGAAAGTCCACAGATATTGAAAATAATGGAACATATTGACATTCACATCATACTTTAGGGTAGCCCAGTAAAAAAAATTGGAGAAAATCTCTTAACACACAAATAGAAAAGAATATCAACATAGGTCTCCTGAATCCATACCACATTCCTCACTCATAAAATTGTCTTTCTTCCCTTCTCCTGCAAAGATAGCAACAGAAAGATTAGCAAGCAAACACAAAAGAAAAAAAACATTGAAATGTATCTCTACTGGAGGATGAATAATCATATTGCAGAAATGAGGACTGCTGTAGATGGTAGGCAGCATAACTGCATCCTTGCCAGTTGACTGATAATATATGGCACATATGCCATTAGTAAAGCAGGCTGAAGGATTTTGGCCTCTTAGCTTCTCTGGTAAATCCTTCCTAGGTAAATAGCTCAAATGCTAATAATACCAGAGGCATCATCATTGATCAGGAAATGTTCTTTCATTGCTTTCAGTTCTGTTACTGGAGTGACAATTCTCCCTGAAGAAAACATCTTTTTATTGCTTATTACCTTTCCTACAGACTTTCTAAAAGCAGAAGTAAAATCAATATTTTTCTTACTGTGCCCTGAAATAACTTTTTTTCCAAGTGTGGGATCATAAATTAAACTATCAGACTTAATTTATTGCTATGTATAATATAAAATCATACCCAGTGTCCAATAGTATAGAATTTCTAATACAGTTATAGAACCTAGGCTAGAAAAATTCTGTGTAAATATAATAAAATATAATAGCATTTTCTGGTATAGAAAAAGGTGTGAAGGCTTTTTTTTTACTGTTCCGAAAAGCACTTGAAAATTGGACCTCAGTACATCTCTATAATTAACAATTATAAATACCACATATATGTGGTTTTACAAAAAATTAACAGTGGTTAATTTTTTAACAGTGGGGTTTTTTTTAAACTAGCTGTATTTGTAAAGAGAAACACAAATCTAAACTACCTTTCCTTTCAATCTGATATTATCTGTAGTTTACAAAACAAGTTTGTAGTATTACAGTTAAGCAAAAGGAGAAAATATTCAAACGTAAATAAACTATATTCTGTTTCATTAATTTCCTAAAATCTTTGTTGAATGTGTTTTAGATTATTAGATAAACATAGGTTTCATAGTGTTAAGTATAGTTTACTGTGTGATTTAATTAATGCCATTATCCTGTATATAAGCTTGAAAAAGTCCTTTTCTCCTAATTAACAGTCTTTTGTCTTCCGACCAACACAGACATGAAACCCAAGTCAACTTAAATTAGTCCTCATAGCATTGTGAGAACTTCCACCCTCAACTGTCTTTCCCTTAATGAGAGAGAAATTGTTCCCTGACAAGAGAATGCAGGCTCCCTGCATATGTTAAAGCAGGTCTTCTGCTCTAACTATGTTGTATGAAACTAGAAGGGATTGATTAATGAGTTTTCAATGAAAAGCAAGTTTGCTGAGTGGGACTTTGTCACTATTTTCCCCCAGCTGCAGTTGGGAAGTGGCTGAGGTAGGAGAGAAAGAAGAGGCAAGGAGTGGTCTGGATTCCCTCCTCTGCTGGGAAACCCATACTCAGAAAAAATGTGGTAAAGACCTACATTTTGGGGACTATGGTCTTTCCTGTGCCTTGAAGCAGGCAGAGGTCACAAGGAATGAGTAATATGTAATTATGCAATTCAGATTGTTATTGGTATTGGTAGAGGTATAGAAATGTCTAACTACATTAGACCACGTTATCCCAAATGAGCGTGTTTGACACACTGAGACCCACAGGCTTCTCATGATGATGGCATCCAAAGGAGTAAAGTTGCAGTCCTCAACACATGTACAGTTCAGATCACCCTTCCCCTCCATCCCTTCCAAATTTGTATCTGCCAGTCTTGTCCAAATAAGACACAATACAGAAGGCACAGAGGGAAGAAAACAACAGTGATGCAGCTGTTCTTGTTTGTTGGATGGTAGATTTTTTAACAAGAAAGTGCTTGTACGTACCCAATAAGGTCTGTTCTGACAGCCAGTAAAAGGACATTGAGCTTTCATGGTTTCTCTTCACCAAAGAAATAAGATTCAAAATGAGATATCAGAGCAGTAGAGTACTCCATGTACAGACAGATGTCAAGTGAGCTTTTGTCATCAGCTCACCTTGAGTCTGAAGCCTCTTCAGGGTGGATTAGCACCATGTTAAAGTTGTTCAACCATGGAGAACAGGGGAGAAATGCTGGAAATTCTTTGCCTACTTCAATGAAACAAGAAATTGGAAAATTAGAGAATGAAATAAAGGAAAAAAGCTTCAGAAATTCTACAGGTCACCTATTTTGAAATTAGGCAGTTACAGATAATGGAAGTCAACTGCAGAAGAAGAGCAAATGACAAATGACATTGGAATACAATCATAATTTAATTTAATTTAATTTAAAATACACATAATTTAATTTAATTTAATTTAAAATACACACTTTCTGTCGAGTATCATATGAGAAAAGGGTTTCTGAAAAACAAGAAGCCAAAGAGATTTAGAATAAAATAGCCTCTGAGTTAAAATAAACTTTGAGTTGAGGAACGAGCTTTCATTATTCAATATAAATTTGAAAAGACAAAGAAACTTATCAAACTAAATTAAATGAGGAGCTCACAGCATTGTAGATGACTCATCATAATTCAAGAAATTTATAACAGTGTAGAGGAAAACATAGAGAGCAGATGGTGCAAAGAATACTCACTTCAAAACAGAGATCAGCGCTGAGCTCAAGAGCCAGAAACTATCCTTCAGCTTAGTACCAATGGCAAGAAAATGCTGCCATTAAAGTTATTAAAAGCCCTGCTGTGCTTCTAAGCATTTTTTTCCCAAATGGTTTCAATGGGTAACCAAATTAGAGCTCTCCTGCAGCTACTGGTTTTGAAGCAACTAATAAAAAGTACTTCCCATTGATTCATCAAAGGAACATTAGAGCAGTCTTTATAAATGGGCAAATAGGATTTACCTATTTTACAATTTTCCAGTTAAAAAGAGAGTTAATAGTAAATGGATAGGATCTTTAGGGTCTGAGTAACTTCTGCTCCAGTGAGCACCTGTTAAAAGAAGCTGAAATTTCTCTGTAGAAAGATTTCTTTTAGTAGCCCTTTACAACAACTAAAGAAACAGAAGCTGAGCAAGCTGTGGCTTTTAATTACTTGATTTGATTTGTCTGGTTTTTTGTACAATACATTTCTGACTGGAATACTTTTCCTAAAAGTCATTATTTCCTCTGAGATATGAATAGATAACTTCTGTATGATAACTTCTGGTCTAGTGAAAGGTGTCCCTTGGAATATGGGAACATGTTCTTGGAACATGATCTTTAAGGTCTCTTCCAACCAAAGCCATTCTATGGCTTTGTGATCTTTCTGAACAGATAAGAAATGGTTAATGGTGGCTTTTCGGTGGCTTTTTGTTAAAAAGCATACTTTTTAAAATTTTTTTGCCCAGCACCCTAATACAAACACAAATGCGTTTCTCATACTCACAGCCTTATGTACACACCTTCCCATTTTGATTTAGGGGATGCAGTGCTGGCACAGTGCTACAGGTGTGATGTGAGCCTTGCTGTATGGGGCTTTCAGTTTCAAGTGCAAGACAAGCAGAGCTGGTTTAGGAGAGGGTTGAAGTAATTTTCTTTCATAAATTTGCTACTGAGTTGTCTCCCAGGAAGAAGTGGGCTATTTCTTTAACTGAATATTTGAGGGGATCTTCTGTTGTGCTAGGACTGTGTTTTGATATGGGCTTACTCAAATAGAAGAGTCAGAGTAGTAAGCTCAGCTTAAAACACAAATTGCTGTATAAATTTGGAAATCAGAACCCAAAACAAAATGCACCACATGCAATACATATAAAAACTTTTAAATATTAGGTGATAATTTGAAAAACTGTAGTATCAGTAATCTGTATTTTAAAAGCCTAGAAAGACCAAGAATATAATTACATCCAGAGTTTAACCTGGTGTTTTCTTTAATCAAGATTGATTGTTTTGCAAGGATTTGGTTGTTTGAGCAGTGAACCCCCAAATGCAGTGAGAAGAAGCCATGATGTGCTAGGGAAGGTGACCCAGCTGATGTCCTTTACCTGTGAGCCGGCGCACAGGTGTATCTGTATATTTATATGTATAAGGTGTATCTGAAAGGTTGCTATTGCTGCCTCAAAAGCACCTGCAGATCACATCTCAATACCGGTGAGTGACTCAAACCAGCAAATAGCAAACAAATATATATAAGCAATGGCCCTCATAGGCCCTCGATGAGTATTCGGCAAATAGAAATCCATGATTGCTAGCTCCTGTTTCCTTTCCTTTGTTCTCTGCTTGGAGTAGCTGATTTTACCCTAGAGAAATATTATGAGACCTCAGCTTCACCTGCAATTTCAAGAGTAAAACTTTCATTTTAACTGAGGGAGTAGTTAAACACACTCAGGGATGACAATTTGGCCCAGAACTTATGAATGCTTTTTATTTATTTATTTGTGTTTGTTCTGTTCTGTTACTTACATTATTCTGTTTAAGATCTCCCTGAAAAATTGGTTAATCCTTTATTCAGTGTGGCAGGAATTCTTTTTTTCCTCACATTAGAGCTTGCATTTGCATTTCCCTTGCATTAGAGCTGTGGTTAAAATGTCATAACCTACAGGTGTGGGACAGTTTTTTGTGCAACCTCTGTTTTATCTACCTAATACTTTTGGTAGTTTCTTGTCATTCAGTGTTACATGTTGGGTTGGGAGTTTTTTTCACTTCAGAGAGGACTGGTCTATTATACCACAGCATAGTTATCCACAGGGAGGATTGAGAGTGGATGGAAGTTTATTTTCTGTCTTGGATGAGACACAGAGAAAGAGATTTGTATGTGCATGTCTGTGTTTCTCTTTTTTCAAAGGAAAACAACCGGTTTAGTTTTCTTTTGTTTACATTTGTTTACATTCTATAATTTACTTATTGCTTTAATTTCTTAAACTTCCTGAAATATTTACAGGAAAGAAAACCAAGGCATGAAATTTTGTGACTAGAAACAGATACTTATTTCATTTTCCTCAGGACACTCTTTCATTCAAAAGATAAAAACAGAAGTCATAAAAATGTGTTATTTTTTAGAGAGAGCTCCTTAGAAGCTTAGAAGAGATTAAGACTCATAATAGAGAATGGGGGAGAGTGTGTAATAAACTGATACTTGTTAGTGGAATGACACATAGTGAAAGCTGTGAACCACTGGAATTATTTTTTTTTTTTTTTTATGTGGTAGCAGGTTTGTTCAGCTTACTCAGTTGTCTTCAGGAAGTGACTGGTTTTATTGTAACATTTGGGACAGCTGTGCATCAATACTATTAAAAAAAACATTAACATCTGTAGAATATTAGGTCTCCTTTGACATGCTTGACCAGATTAATAAACCAAGCAAAGATCCTTTTCTAGAATGCAACTTTTGCACCATTTGAAATTATTGCATAGATAACTGCATCTTCTTTTCCAAAAGGGCTGAAAACCTGTTTCTCAAAATCAGTTAACCCATAGTGAGATAATTTAGCTCTTGGGTGCACCCACCCACTGTGGGCCCCTTCCAAAAGCTGCTGGAAGTGATTCTTACTCACTGTGCTGCTGCAGACCTGCAGTATCAATTACAGCAGATAGAATTGCCCCTACAGTTTACCCATAGCCCAGTCCCTGCCACTGGCTGCCTCTAACGAGCTGGGTCTCCCATGCACACAGCTACCTCATTGACAGGCTAAAATGCCCTTGCTGTTGCCATCCCAGCTAGCAGGAACAGGATTTGAGCTGTGTCACTTTACGTTACTCCAAAGAGTAAACTGAATGTCCGTTTTGCACATTTTAATTATGACATTTAATGCAGATTGTCCTGAATGTAGAATTTACTGTCTCTGAAACATGGTTCTGCTCTGGACACAATGTCCTTGGAGCCAACAGCACAACCTGGTAGTGCGCAGCCGGCGGGGACCGGCACAGGTGCTTCTTTCTGTGTTTCTGTACATAACCTTTTTTTTTTAGAAGCTGGTCTGCTCTTTAACAAAGTAGATAATGGCATGTACTTGAGACATTAATTCCAGGTTATATCATCTCCCTGAAAAATGCCATCTGTCATGCTTTTCTTTCTCGAGGTCACTCAAAGTTACCTCGGTTTGGTATCCTAAGATAGTAGGTTGAAAGGATAAACCGTGTGCTTTGTCTTTAACCCTTAGTTATGCTTTTCCCTTTCAGCACCCTCCTTGATAGGTATGGTAAGGAAGGACTGGGCTTCCCAAAACAGCATTGCCCTCTCCTGGCAAGAGCCGGACTTTCCCCATGGAGCCATTCTGGACTACGAGATCAAGTACTATGAGAAAGTAGGTCTCACTTACAGCATCACCCAAACTCAGATCCTAAAGAGCAGTATGTTTTTGTTTTATATTTTAATTTTAATATTTTAATATTTGTATATGTTTTTATAATTTAAATATTAAAAAATACTTTTAACTTTTCTCTTGATCCTGTATAAAATGCTGTATAAGTAGATGTTTTATTTTGTACTGATTTTTCATTGTTTCACTTCTGACTTGTTAATGACTAGTTTGTTTCTCATCAAAATCAAGTACAGCATCATGCAGGTAGTAGATATACCTATCTCATAATAACTACATTTACGAGCATGGATAAATGGATCATATGCTTGAATATATTTTGATTTATGGACTGTAAAACTCTACATTAGAGTGACACTGAAACAATAGGGTTAAGGTGAATATCAATGTGGTTTAACTCTGCAATATTATTTAGCAATAATCTCTGCTTAAATGAGAGTGCAGCAGCCTTGCTTTGAGGGTTACAAGGGAGAAAATGCATGGCATTCATGTCAAATTTCTAGCATTCTGTCAAAATTATGTGATTTCACACAAAAGTGAGCAGCAACATACACTATAAGTAAATGTACAAGGTGCATGCATAGTACACCTTGTGAAAGCATAATTTGAAGACTGCTTCTCCCAAATCACAAATTGCATTATGTCATTTACAGTTGGCTACAGGGACTTGCACTTGCAGTGTAAAACTTAGTGCTTATCAGTGCCTTCATTCCTAGAGACATAAACAGGATTTTTTTGGTGTCTGAATCTTAACTAGTCACCTGCTACATCAGTTCTCTCTATTTCTCTGTCCCCATCTGAAAGTCACAATGGAACTAATGGATAGGTGAGAAGACCAAAAAGAACAGAAATACAAGCCAAATCATGAAAGAAAGATTTAGGGATGTTAGGCTCTGTAAATTTTCTTCTGTGTCTGCACTTCTCTATTGAAATTGTGCACCTTTAATGATGCAGAAAAAAAGGGTAAACCAGGAAAAAATCCAAACAATTTAAACAGCACAGCTAGAGGGAGAAGACAAATATTTGGCAGCCAAAGCCTTACTTTCCTACACTAATGGAAGTCATTCAGGTTTTGATCCATTACCATAGCAAGCCACATTATGACTTTCAAATATTCAAAATTATTCACATGGATGTTAAGTTATGGATGTTAAAACTTATATTTATAACAAAACTTTATCAGTCAATTGTCTGCCAGCATCTGTCAGTGCTGAGTGCAATGGCAAAGAGCTCTCCTTAGAGGTCCACATATTGCTTAGACTTGTCCATTGCACAGCAAGACTAGATACACAGGCTTCACAGCCCTTTGTTATATAGAGTTTAAAGCACTATCCATTTCTACCAAAAAGAACTATTTTCTGTTTTCACCTTTTATAACGCATAAGGATCTTGAGAAAATAACAAAACCTTTTGAGAGTCAATTCTATTGATTTTTTTTTTCTACTTTAGGAATATATCAGTACATATTTATGTGGCTGACTGACAAGAGGAAACTTTTTTCTGCAGCTTTAAGCTGATTTAGGACATAATTTGAGAGCTGACTTGGCCTGTGAGGAGAACAAAAATTCGTAGGCATTCAGTCCAAGATGCTGTGAGGTTTTGTCACTGTAAAGGGAAAATGTTTTCCGTTGCTTGAATAGTTATGTGATATAAGCAGAGAGAGAATATCATGATCCTGAAATAATACTGTATTTTGGGGACTGGTAGTTGCAATATCTTATTTCTGCTAGATTATGAATCATTCTGAAAACTGTACAGTTATCAACATTTGTCACCCTAGATGATAAGTGAGTCTTTACAGCAATACAGAAAAAATCCATTAAATGTTTGACCTCAGAGATCTAAGATGCATTCTGAAAAGCATTTCTTCATAGACCTTCTTTGTAGTCTTCATAGATACTAAGTATTTGCAAATTATCTCTGTTGATACAGCATGTCTGCCCCATTCTGCAGTCTGTTATCTATCCATTCTATTTTATAATCCTTTAATATCTTCCACAAACAGCCCAGTACTTTTAAAAAAAAATAAATAGGCAGCTCATAGGCAGCATTGTCTTTCCCTTTAAAAATAAAAGTCCAGATATCAATATAATCTCAGTTTCCTTGCTAATAATAATCAACTTTTCTCTTATACTTTAAAACTATTGCTCAGACGCTGACCAAAGCTTTTACTTTTTGAAAGATTCCAGGGTATCATAATCTATTTACCTCTCGCCAAAAAATTGCATGTTCTAGTCAGATGGAGGAGTGGGATAAGGTATGGCCTTGTTACAGCCTTGTAATGAAGCTGAGTTCTTCTGTAGGAATTCCTTTGTGGGAAAGGAAACACAGTACACATTGGATCTAAACCATACCAGCTGCACTTCAGGTTGTGCAGTTGAACTAGAAAATGCTTATTCCTCCTCTTTTCCACCCAAACCCTTAAAATTAATAATCAAAAATTAATGTTCCCTGAGAGCGGTATTAAGCATACCAAGCTGTATACATATCAGCAACTGCATTAAGTTCTCCCACATGGCCCAAATACACCAGCTGGATTATATTTTCTGTTACATACAAGATAATACATAGTTAGCTGAGAAAACTAGTCTATAGAATTGAGATTTTAATAGGATGTACCCAAGCAATATCCCAAGGCATTGCAACGACATCTCTAAACAGAGAATATCTTGTGGAGCAGAATGGCTGATGTTTCTTCGTTTTCTTGTCTTTTGATGAAATTTACACTAAAGTCAAATTCCTTTGACAAAATGCTTCACTTTGTTGGCATACTGAATTTGCAAGTCACAGGCAGTTTTCACATAAAAATTTTAACCCAGCTCCATATAACAGTGAGTGGACAGAGTATGTAGGATGTCAGATATGACTTTTCCTCCATTCCTGTATTATTTAGAGTTGTATTAATAAATAAAAGAGAGAAAATAACCAAGCCATAGAGGCAAGGGGGAAATTAGTTTTCCTATGAGATTTTAAAAAGAGGTGAAGATCCAATGAAACAGAAAGATAGAGGAAAGTGCCAGATCTAAAGAATTAGCACTATGACCTTGTTAATTTTTCTGTCTGTCTTTAGCTGCCTTTACTTAACATAAACAGGAAACGATGTTCCTTCTTAAAATCTAATATTAAAACAAACACCACTATTTCTTTGAATATTGATTAACGTGAATTAAAATGAGGCATCCTGAATTTGAGTAGTAAAATACATAAGAGACCTTGAGGTAAATGACTTGATAGGAATAGTGTGAAGATTTAAGTGAGAAATATTTTGAATGACAGAATTATTCTTACAAAAATTGATGTGGAAAATTGTAAACAATAAAGTAATTTTGTCTTTCAGAGTTCTTTGCATACAGTAGCATTCCTTATTTTAAAGCAAACCTTTCTTTCTGTCTAGAGATATGTGCACTATATTATTATTATTACAAAGCTATAGAAGAGTATATGTACAATAGATTAAGTATTCTGAAGTTTGATGGCAAAAAGGTGTGGCACTCAGCGCATGTACAGAGGTATGAACTGAATTTTTTTCCACACTTTTTGAGGAACAATTAATCTTGTGATACACTCAGTACCCCACTGAAGACTAGCACAGGAATAGCACAATCCTGGGAGCCTTGGGAATGCATCAACCTCACTTTCGTGAATGTGCCCAGGTTGTTTCAATCCAGCTTTTTTTTTTCCCATGTGAACTGCCAGTGTAAGGTGTGTGACTTATCCTGGTTTAGGATAACAGATGTTCCTCTGTGTCTTCTCCTGTTACAGAGATATTCCATTATAATCTTCTCATAGTAGTTCAGTTACGGTCAGGCAGTATCTGACCCTACTTGGGTATTGGCTGGAATCTAACCTAAACGAACAGGAGCCTTACACGTTCTCATTAGACAAGATAAGGACATTTCTTGTAAGAAGCCACAACATGTAGATCAGACAATCCTCTGAATATCTGGGTGACATTTTGGAAAGGTGGAGTAAAATTAGTGATTTCTTTTCTACAGCCCTATGCCTTTCTGTGAGGTCTGCACGCCATGCATGATCTTCATTGACCCTCAACCTCCCTACTATTTGGTTAAACCGCTCCAGTCTTTCCCCCTCTATTTTTTGCATAATGTTTAACTGAGTTAGAAGGATCACATTATGTTACAACTTCCCTGTTTCCCTAAAGTACCAATATTTTCTTGGTTCATATTTTGCCTTTATCTTAAATTTTTAAATAATGAAGAAGAATAATCTATGTACCAGCTCCAATCCACAGAAGGCTGAAGAGAGCCTGCAGACTGTGTCATGTTCTTCATGAGCAGGTGTAGTCCATTGGGTACTGTTATGGCTGAATTGTTAGCATGTGCTGGTTTTTTTGACGGCCATATTCTTCTTTTTTGTTGCTATACCTACCATAACATGCTTGATACCCTTGAAAGCTTCCTGACTAAATTTTAAAGTCAACATCTCTGACACGGGAAATAGGGAAAGGCTTATAAGAATACAGATGAGCATATGAGCATTTCATGTGCCTGGCCAGTCAGTGAGTATACTCAGCATAAAATAGCAAGCACTACACTGTTAGCATTAGATGACCAGCTGGGCAATTTTTAGCCAAATGCTAATCACACTCTCTTAAAACAAACACTTTGCTTTTGTAATGCTTTTTTTCAAGTTATTTGAGGCGTAAGTAGAAATAGGCTGCCTACAACTAAAATGTTTCTGATGTGACTAGAAGCAAGAAATGTAGGGCTCAACCCATAATAAATTTTCATTACATTGTCAGCACGTACTCATAAAAACAAGAGCACTGAGTAATTTGGATGTATAAGAGTTTTTGGATCGTAGTATTAATCAGACCTTAGTATTTGACCATAGCTGCAGGAACAGATGTTGTGGCAAGGTGTCAGGGCTCCAAGGAAGAGCCTCTAACATTCTCAGCTGTTCAGAGCTCCTGGGAAATGAACCATGTCTGGTGAATGTTTTTAAAAAATAATAACTACAAATGCGCTTTGGGAGATAATCATTGAAATGAAATCTCCTAGCTTATTTTAGCATAGTAAGTGATGTTAAACAATCTTCTCAGTTTTCCTATTCTGCTGTTATTAACCTAGTTTCCCAAGTGAAGAACTGTAAAAGCCTTAGATTCTAAAAAGAGAAAAAAATAGGTCTCAGAACTGTTGAAAACTAGAGTGAATAATTCTGAGACTCTCTGACCAGATATAATTTTTGCCTGCAGGAAAGAACTTAAGGACCTTGCAGCAGCCATTATTAATGACACTGATATAATTACTATTAGGAGAAAAAGAAATCTGGCCTCTAAATATCAATTACATGCAGCAAAGGGTTTATTAAAGCATTTCTGAGCTAGGCCTTCTCCATTAGGTGCCCAGTTTGGCTAGTATCCTAATCGTTGTCAATTATTTAGAGATAGCTTCTAAACTTTTGTATTGAATAATGAAGTAGCCTACATAGCTATTACTATTATCATTCCTGCTGAACCAAAAAATCTCAACAAGAAATATAATGCTGTTTAAGCAAGTCTAGTGGACTTGATTTAAAAAAAACATAGTTCAGTCTCTGCTGATCTTGTGTTCATGTCTGTGGTCAATATCATTTTCTCCAAGGAAAATTGCATGTGCAATGCTTATTCCAGTAACTTCTAGAAGAGCTGCACAAATATAGTAAAAGTACATTAATCATTATGAATAAACGGTCTTCAAATTCTTTCAAACACATGGACATAGGAGGTGTGCAGACCATTATAAGATAACAAATTTAGCACCACACAGCTAGTTTCACACCTCTAAGAAAGCTAAATCCACTGATTTGGCAGCAGAGGTTGATTCTTGATAAAAGTAATTATTAAGCATTTTTGTAGCCATGCAGCATTTGAGCTTCAGAAAAAATTAGTTTTAAAAATAATTTGTGGACACAGCAAGAATAATGTTAACCACAGCAATCAGCTGTTAGTCTTAAGCATGTGATTAGGTAGGGTCAAAAATCACACACAGCTGTTTGTGACAGCTGTGCAATAAATTTCAGCTCACCCTCAACAAAGTTTAGATAATATTGATGAATATATTGTGAAAAAGAAACATTATCTCTTCAGAGAGAATATGTCAATTGTGCAAAAGAAAGGTTCTTTCCAACCTAGACAATTCTATGATTCTATGTTTAACAGGTTCAATCCCGAATTAACAAAATAAAGAAAGTACTCTTGAAGTATTTTATTATTGTTGTTGTCATTGCTGTTATTATTTAGTTTCAGTGTAATCACCTTTTGTTTTAGGTGCAGTAAGTTTTAGTAGTATATGAAATTAGAGTTCTAGGTCCCTCAGGTACCTTAACATACAGTCGTGGAGTCAAACGTTGCAGTTGAAAGTTTGACATATTTTTCCAAAAGTATGGTGAGTTTCCTGAGCAGTGGTCTAAATATAACTAGTGTACCTGCCAAAGCATGGCTACCTAAGCAAGACCAATTTCCTTATTTATAAGTTAAATACAATTTCCGGGTCTCCATTTCCCTAAAACTTGTCAAAATGTTTCCCTTAGATCTTCTTAAAGTACGAACTAGCTTAAAAAATCCCCAAAGTCTTTGTCTATGAGGCCAAACTATTTTAAAAACTGAAGCTAGGACACTGTTCTCATAATACAGAAACAACTTACTGTTCCTAAATTGGTCTTTCACAACCATAGAGATGGGTTCACAGATTAAATCAAGATGTATACTTTGAGTCATAAGTGAGGTTACATCTTTGTCTAAATGAAGGAATGTTCCAGTATGAGATATCATTTCACTTGCATTTTTTTTCCTGCAATCCTTGATACATTCAGGAGATGTTTGGGGAGATACAGGTAAAAGACATGTATTCCTTTTGGGGGGAAAACCAGAGAAAGTTCCTTTTTTTTTCTTCTCTTCACCTGAGACTGGATTTACAACCGCACACTAACCATGCAGAAGAACAGATTGTTATTCCTTTTCCACTTTTAACATTATTTTCACACTGAAATGGAGACAAAGCCACTGACTGCATAATATAGATAATCTTTTTTATTAAGTAGTGATGTCATTCTGGGTGAAGTCATTCTGGGAGAAGGGAGGAAAATGCAAAGGGAAAGAGGAAGCTCCTTTAAGGGGAGCCATTCAAATTTCATTGAATAAAATGTACTATTTCCATGTTTAATATTAGTATAATAATTTTACCATGTATGAAATAAAAGCTGTGGGACTTGGGTGTTGGTTGTTGGAATGAAAAATGCACATTAGAGGAGCTTTTCATTTAAATGCATAATTTCATTAGCCAACTTGAATTCATAGAAAGGGTATGTTATTCAATACCTCCTACATAGCTTTACTAGTTCTGTACCCTAATAAAATCATAAATGTTTATTTTGTTGATTTAAAGAAACATAATGTAAAAATTCTCTCTTTTTTTTTTTCCTTTTTTTTTTAATGCATTAGTATTAACGGATTCAAAGGGCCCTTTCTTGATATTTTTGTCAGGGAGGCTGTTAACAACTTATTATTATGTACTCCTTACCGAGCTGTTAATAGCTTTAGAGTCTTTTGCAGGAATTCACCTGCTGCTCATAAAAACATTTATGTTGCTGTAGGAACTCCACCAGGTTGACGCATCTTATATTTGCAATGACCTTGCACAAGCTATCTGGTTTTCTTGCATTAACTGCCAGACATAATAGCATGTTGTATTATCACCATGGCAATTCTTTAGTGACTGAGGCAGCTCCTCCTTTCTGAGAAGGTATTGTCATCTATCTGTAAATATCTTTTTTAATTTTTCAGATTTTTTTTTTTGTTTTTATCAACTCAAAAAGCATTATTTCTGGTGAGGTTAGTTAAATTAAAAATGGGCACTTCTCTGATACAACAATAGGAACAGAATTTGTTTTGTCAGTTTTAAAAGTGTAAAATCAGCAGTTTAATTTACTTGTTAGATTGTTTATTTTGTTCTTTGACATTCATGTTAAACTAATTGGAAAATTATTTCCATTTTTGCTTTATACTCCTCTATTAAGTCAATCGGTGTTTGTAAAAAAATACAAATATCAATAATGTGCTATATTGTTGATATAATTACAGGATCTGCAATATAGTCAGGATGCCAGAGATTAATTTAGCCCTTTGGAGTTAAAATTATAAGATAGATGTTTGCTGTTGGCCTGCACCGAGACATACAAAAATGCACACATATGTTCACAAATACACAGAGAACATGATATTTTAGTGACTTTTCAATACCTATTGATATATTTATATCTAAAGATGTTTGCATAATGAAAAATGCTACACAATCTCAATGGTCCCTATAAATAGATCAGCATGTTCCCTCTTGCCTCTCATTTATTATTTGTATCGGAGTGATTAAAGTTAGTGTCAGAGTTGGTATCTCAGAGCTAAAATTCTTCCTCCAAAATTAATTCTTGTTGGATGGTGTAGGAATCTATATAAATGTTGTCAACATTATTCTATATTTTAAGTCCTGATTTTCTCTGAAAAGGAAAGTAGATGTCTCAAAGAACTATATTCACAATTAGCATGTGAAATACTCATAACATTCATGTAGATTTAAGTTAATCCTAATGACCAGTCATTTATTCCAGATTCACAATAGCAACCTGAATGTTGCTATGTATAAAAGTAGGTATTTTTCTTACTTAAATAAAAAAGAGAGCTTTATTAATACTACGGAACCATACTTAATAGCTTTCTTATGTGTATCTGTGAACCAAGAAAACAATTATGAATAGTTTTGCTTTAAGTATGGCTTGTTTCCAAGCTGTTGTATACCAATAAGAATCTTTTCCATATTTGTCAGGTAAGAAATACTCGGTGGCAAACAAAAACAGAGAAGTCTACATTAGCCTCCTGTTCTAAGAATAAAAGATATGTAGAAAATTGAACTTAGGCTCCAACCAATCTTAAAATCAGCCCTGTCACTCTGTCCATCCTACGATACTGAAACTCTGGAATACATTATAAAAAGGAGTTGGAAAGGCTTGTTGCCTCGAGAGGTTTTTAATAGAGTATATGGTATTTGCAAGGGCGTTTGCAAATATGCATACATTGCACACAGCAGTTAAAATTTTCGAGCATGTAACAGGAACCCTAATCAAAATCTGGACCTAACTAGCTACGGGCATTGTAGGGATACTGAAATTAGGTAAATTAAGCAGTTTTTGTCATCAGCACCATTAGAGGTGAGTTTTTTGTAGCTGACTCAGTGCTGTACTACATTTTTAGGATTCATAGATCCTTGAATTTCACAGCTTTGACAATATGTTGTGCTTTTTTGTCAAAATAGAGTATTGGCTTTATTGTATTCTAGCAAGTCACCATCGTTGTAGAAGTAGAAAAATTGTAGAAAAATTGAATCATTGCGTTGTATTGAAATTCCACTTCAGTTATAATATGCTTCCTTACATCAAAAATGTCTTCACATTTCAATGTGAAATAGAAGAACCACAATTTTGGGCTCTGCCAAAGGGGATGCAGCAGTTTTGTGGGTACAGCGTTACTGTGATTTTACCAATGGTAGTAATGCTAGACATGAGAAGATTACCTGCCATATGTTTCAGCAACTTGGAGACCTTCAGGTGTTTGGACTGTGGCCTTTTACATTACAGGTGTTTTTACATCAGAAGAGTTCTGCCTTTTTGTTATCTTTCCTCCAGGGTCTTGCATTTTCAAATTATAAATTTAATTATCCAGTGACCTACTTCCTATCTGTATCTAGAAGTACTGTTCCTATGATATACAGAGATATGTTGAGTTTGACTGCAAAAAATCACCGATATTCATGATTATTGACTATTGTAGACAAACCAGAGGGAAACCAGATTTCAATGAAATCATCAGGAAACAAATTTTAAACAAACCTCCAGTATTTTTATAAAAAGAGTTTGTAATTAAACTTGTTGCCTAAGGTTGTTTTAGAAGCCACAAGAAAAATTGGTTCAAAAAAATAATTAAGTAAATTCTTGGAAGAAAAATCCATGAGCTGTAACATGTAATGAAGCAAATTTAGTTAATTCTGAAACCCACTAGTCTGCAGATTGCTGGACTCTATGGGGAGTGCTAAAGGTGAGCATAGGGAGAAGGAACTTGTACTGCTTACGTGGTGTCTGAAGTCTGCAGTGACATATACAGAACTTGATTCAGAAATTTGAACTATGAGTCTTACATACCAAATGAATGACTTGGCAGTTAGCCCACTGGCTATATGTACATAGTTCTCTGGGCTCATTTTACAACAAAGTCACAGAAGGCTTCTGTTCTTCAGTTTTTGCAGGAATGAATCTGTTTCCTGTTAAGCTGTATTTGTCAGATGGTTTATTATCTCATTATGAAGTACACCTTATTGTTAGATATATCTCAGAGGAAACTGGTTTACTGTGTGAAGATGACTGATATGCTTCTGAATACTAGTTGAGTTGATCTTTACCATTAGTAAGTTAGTTCATACTTGCAATGGTTCCTTACTTTTTCCCAACACAAAAAGACAGTGCAGAGGGGAAAAAAAGAAAAAAAAAAAAGAGTGGAATAATAAGAAAAATCTCCAGGGACAAATGGAAAGGCTGACATTTTTATATGCTGAAGTTAGAAAGTTAGAAAGACTCCTGGAGATACTGGTGCAGAGGTTTTCACTGGTAAATATTTTTAATTAGAAAACATATGTTATCAGAGTAGCTCATAGCTACTAGAAAGACGGAATTTAATATCTGCTCGTGTGACAACTCAACTCATGTTCCCCAGCTCCCTTTATTATATTCTGAATTGCACACTGTTCCATCACCAATTTAAGGCACAGACCTGGTTTTATTCCTTTCGTTTTAATCTCCTTGTCAGTATGATCAGCAGTGTCCTATCTGCTGCCTTCACATCTGGTGTTTCTGTTTGGCTCACCATGTTAACCACACAGCTTTTGCTCTGCCCACCTCTCACCTTATTGTGCTGGAGAGAATGTTAACACTGTTTTAGATTGCCCTGTCCTCATCTCACCTCATTTAATTTTCTCTTTTTCATTGTTCCCCTCACATCAACTCATTTCTGCCTTTCCAGGTATATAATCCAATTAAAATAAGGTTTGGCTGGATTTTGACCTTTCCATACTTTCTTTATGATTGGTGATCTGTTCTTCCCCTTTTCTTGTTGACAGCTTCACTTTATGTATGGAGAAAGTGATGAGGTGACTGACAGGCAATCAAAATATAAAATATTGAAAAGCCAAACAAGTAAAACACACTTTAGTATTTCAGCTCCTCAAACTGTTACATCTCAGATTAATCACAAGGGAGGTCAAGAAGGGAAGGGAGAAGATTACATCCTGAAGTGGTGGATGCCTTAAAATGCTGCAAGTTTCTTCTCTGAAGCAAATACTAAAGCCATCAGCAATTTTCTCTGTGGCCCTATTTTTTTCTGTCAGAGTTTTCATCTTAGTTCAGATTGGTCCTTTGATCTCTGTAATCACTTTTCTAAATATACTTTAAGTTTGTTGATCAGCTGGAAACCAAAGGTACAAGATTTTAGGAAGTGATTTTTTAAGAATATGAATGGTATCTTTGACTATTATTTCTATTATTGTAATTTTTCAGCAACATTGCAATTCGGTTATATTGCAATGAGAATTTACCTAACCCCATTGATCATGTTGTAGTCGGGCAATAATTAATGTTAGAAGCATGTTTTTGGAGTCTTTTTATCTAATATCTTCCAATTATTATTGCTGGCATTCATGTTAATAGGTATACTACAGGTCAAAATAGTCTTCTAAGAGAAAAGCATGCACAAAACCAGGAAAGATAAAGAAGCTTTCAAAGACAGACCAGGTGTAGTTAATTTGAATGATTTCAGTGTGATTACTCCTCATCTACAACAATCTATATAAGATGACGAGCAAGATAATACATGGAGCAATGGCCATTCAGAAATCATATTATGGAAACATTTTAATGCAAAGTAAGGAAATAATTTTTGAGAATTATTTGTGAGAAATTACTTGTGAGATTAATATAGGCAGTATAAATTCAAGGCAATTTCCATAAATTAAAGCTGTGGGAGCTATGTTTTCTTTGAAAAGACAGAGGTACAAACCCCACAGTTAGCTGTTATTTGTCTTTAATAGATTCTATTTGAATTGATTAATCACATATTGAGTATACCTAGCAATTACTTACTGTTTTATTCTAACATGTATCGCAACGTTAAAGTTCGGCTAACTCTGGAGGTAATTAAATGCCATCGCATCTGATTCCATGAGAAAAGTAAGGAAGGGGATGGAGATTTCATGTTGTGATGGAGTCAGAGCTATGATTAATAAAAGTCCTATCTTCCAGAATTGTGGCCATTCCTTTAAAATAAGGATGTTTCTTCTGTAGGTCACATTGTGTATATCCTTCAAACCGATATATCTAGGAAAGAGGAAAGATCTGACCAAATTGTCTCATAAAAGATTGGGTTTTACTATTAACTTTTACTATATTTTACTATTACAGTTTTATTTAAACATTGATATTGTCTGATATGGAACATATCATGGAACTCCAAATCTTCTTTAATGTGGTACTTATTCAGCTTTGACATTGTGCTTTAGTGCAGAGAAGAAAGACCTGTGCTATATAGATTGAATCTCTATTAGTATTTCCTTCTATTAAGTGATAATGCTCCAAAAAAGCTAAGCAGGATTATATGGCTTAAGTACAGAATTTTCATGTTAGAGGACAATGGATATAAACTAGAAAATGTATTTCCAAGCAGATGATAGTAAATTCAGTTACTGTCTCCCTGGGTTCTTTCTGCACATAGGCATTTGGAAGTTGTTGGTACACAATAAGTATGTTTTCAGCTCACAAAAGTGTTTGAGAACCCTTTCCTCAGTAAGAAGGCTTTTCAGTTTCTCATGAGACTCAATGAGCTGACTATCTTGATTGTCATTCATAAAATAAGTTTGAGACAGAGTAACTGCAAAAGAGTGGTAGTTCTTGGAGCTCCCATTATATATTCTAAATGAGAGAAAATTGTATTTGGTTATCATTTTTAATTGCTAAAATAAGGACTTGTTTTTTTTTTTTTTAGAGACGTGTTTCTCTTTCCCACTCAAATATTAATGGTGGCAAACCATATACAGCTGAAAGTGCCTGGGTTTTCATGAGTGCTTTACTGGTAGAGTTAATCTTTTAAAGGTTATTTGAGCACTATAAGTAAAATTCTGCATTTCAGCTTTTATTTCCATTAATCTTTTTTTTGCACTAATCATTTTAAGTTGTATATGCTTTTTCTCACTCGTAGCATCAGAACTCTCTGATTGCATTATGAGTTAAACTGATAAAAGATCATCACATTTTGGTTAGCCTTTATCAATATTTTACTATGTATATGTACACAAAGTATTCCTTTCTGTGCTGTTTCCCTCTGAAGTAAGGTGGGGATAAAATTAGAGAGTAGCATGTTCATATAGGTGTGACATTTGGAGATTTAGCTATTTGTTTGTAAGTGTTAAGTCAAAGGGAATCCCCTTTCTTTTGAACATATAAGAAAAATGCTAATAGTCATTGCTATAATGGAAGATCTGGATATTGAATGAATATGACATTCATTAATAAAGTAGCTACTTTCAGTGAGGCATAATGAAGAACTATCCTTTAATCATACAGTGGAAATGTTTAATTTACAGCATATGTTGATAGGACAGATCCAGCTATTCTGGTGCATTGCAAAAGCAGAAAGCTACCCAATTAAATCACTTTGTCTAGTCTTAGACCATTAGCACCATTGTAACTTTCCCTCAGTCAGTCTGGTTTTTTAGATATGAAAAAATGTCTTGACTATAAAGCAAAGTATGAAATTTGGGTAGATATAGATTCAGATTCATACAGACGTGTCTGCAGGAAAGGGTTTGATTCTGAAAGGTGCTCCTGTTCATACACAGATCAAATTGTCAAAGATTTGTGAACACTGTCTCTCATAATCAGAACTGAATCCACTCACAAGAAGAATCACACAAACAATAAGAAAAATACAGTTTACTTAGAAATAGAGGTAGCATTTTCAAACTTCATAATGCAATTCTGCTTAACCTGGATAGCTAGTCTTAAGCTCTGTACTAAGTTGTGTGACATTACTTGTCATTTGAATTATATATTTATGTTTTAATTCCAGATTTTCACAAGATAAATTTGCGGTGGGCTATGGAAGAGGTCTTATGAATTTCCACATATCAGATTCTGACTAGTAGTCATATGGGTATATTATGTTTTATAGACTTCTTTAACTTATGTTTAAACCCTCAGCCCCTGTGTTCTCAGAACTGCTTCTCATGAGTCCCATGCCATCTTAAGATCACACATCCTGCTCTGATACTAATAAGAAGAATCAGAGCATTTCTTGTACTTCTCGTTGTATATGAACTCTGAGCCATATATAATTACCAACAGTTCACTTACTGCTTGCATGCAATGGGAAATACAGCTGTATCAGTGAAACTTTTCTTTTGCAGTTTTTGTAGTAGTATACAGACCAGATGTAGTCCTTGACATTTCCCATTGATCCTGGTCCCATCACTGTGTCCAGGTCAGAGATCTACCACAGAGCATACTGTGGCACCTTCCAGCCCACTAATGCATGCTCCATTTTGATGGCAGGAGGGTTGATGTATGTCTAAATTTTGCCACAATAGAAAATCAGGGTCTGGTAAAAGCATGTACTAATATCCAAGAAGTACATCCAGGATCTGCAATTCAAAATTCACTTTTTGAATGCAGAATCCAAGCAGAAGTAAGTGCATATTATCTGTGGCAAGAGTAAGGCAACGCATCCCATACTTGTCTGCAGATTAGAATGTTTTTGTTTTATTCTGAGATTGTCTTTAGCATCCCTGGGAAACATGGCAGAAGAATGGCCAACCTTGAAAGCTACCCCATCAACCTCAAATTGTGTCTATCTGTGGAAAGCTCTGCCTTTCCAGGTAGGCTGCAGATTTTGTCATTGTTGTGACAAGTAAGTAATGGCAAAGCATCCACTCTTTGGAAAATTGTCTTATGTATGAATCCCACCCAAAAAGGTTGATTTCTTTGTGTGAAAAAATCACATAAAACAACGTGAAGTTTAAAGCTATTAATCATTTTGTCTTGAGTTTGAGCAACTTTCTTCTCAGGTGCAGGCTTATGAAGCTTTCTCTTCTCAAACACACCAGGATGACAGATTCCCTTTCCCCTATTTCATTTGCAGTAACAAATCCTACTCCCTTTCCCATATGACAGCAGTATTATTTTTATGATCATGCACTCCTAGACATCTTTTTTTTTTTTTGCCTCTGTGGTGGATGGCATTAAGAGGTTCCAGAAAAGAAAGAAAAAAGGAAATGAGAGGGCGTGGAGATGGCACCATTTAAGGCTTCCCACAGGTAGCCACAGGCAGGTGGTGAGGGGTCAACAAGCCAGACATCCCTTGAATATGAGCGAAATACTTCCACCACACAGAAGAGACAGGCAGAGATGGCTGCCCATGAGGAAGCTGTTGCTAGCTACAGCCTGCACACACAGATAGAGACCCATTTTGTTGATTAAATATAACCATCATGATCTTTGTCACACTTGTGACCAACTACAAATAATAAATTAGACCTCGTAACTGTCTGTCCACATCCTTGGTTAGGGGTCTACTATATCCCAAATGCTGTCTTACACAAGCAATATTTAGCCTTTAATAATAGATATAACCAAACAGATATCACTCAGATTATTTTTTTCAGAAGTCATTCCCAGTTCTTTTGTGCCACTGGTCTTGTTCTGCAAACTTCAGGGAGTAAATCTTACCATTGGATCTTGGGGAAAGTCCACCAACTGGTGACAAAATTTCCATTTCTATCCTACTCTGAAGGTACCTATTTCTTTTTACAATTCCATCATTTTTTTCCTAATTCTGAGATTGATTTTGAGCTGGTCACTAGCTCATGTTGAAAGACTTGGTCTCTTTGGGCAGAAACATACACACTTCAGTCCGCAACTTTCTTACTAAATAAATTCAAATTTCGTATTCTCCAAGTTTTCATATCCTAGCCAAGTTAAACGTTAAGTTATGTGACCCCTCTACACATGAAAATTCGTGAAAGTTGCACATGTAACAAGGCTCTAAAATTGAAATCAGCTATTTATGACACACTAGATGTTTGTCAAATGTCCATAAAACTCCTCTATATGTATATGAGTTCTCTATTTCCTTACAAATTTGAGTGTTAACCTAATATTCCATTCTGGAATACATGCTATTTTTCAAATTGAAGCAAGATTAATCACACACACACAAAAAATTCATCACTTTAGTAGGCTGGCCTTCTGTCAAAAAAAAATAAATATCTTCTTAAATTTCTCTTTAAAAGTATGTCTAAAATTCTAGAACACTAACCTGTTCAAAGTGAAATTAGAACAAGTAAATGTTCTGATGGTTATAGAAGTTGTTAGATGATATATTAATTGTAGTCCCTATCCATGAGATTACATGTACACTGTGTTTTACTGTTTCAGTTTAAATATACCCCTCTTGCTGTTTCAGAATTTAGTAACAGACAAATGAACACTTCCTTTTACTATGGTTTCTCAAATTATTTCTACTGTTTGAAGTGAGCATTAAATGCAATTATTTTAGACATTGGTGATCGTTGCCTTCCTTTTCCTCCTTCACTTAATAGAATCATTAGATTATTTTTGTGTGTTTGCTTGTTAATTTGGTTTTATTAGCCATCTCTGTATGCTTGCCAGGCAAATACTGATTTACATGCAGCCCTATGCTAATGTGACTTTGTTACACCATGGCTGAAGTTAGCGTGTTTTATATAAACTGTTAGTTGTATATAAAGAATAAAAAGAATATGTATAATGCTTAGAAGAAGTTAAGAGTCAAACAGAATCTAACTGAAACCTATTCTTCTCCTGGTAATATCTCTTCTGTGAACCACGTTGTTTCCTTCTTAACAGGCTGGAAGCAGCCTTTGAATAACTTATACATATATTACTGCATGGTATAATAAATTTATATTGTGCCCTATTGGTATCACAGTTGGATTGTTAAGCATATGCCAAGGACATTTCTGCTCATATGGCAGTTTGGAGACCAATCCTGCTATACCGAAGTAAAGGTAGTCTTAAGGCACTATATAAATGATTACTGGTTTGTCAAGTGACAGTACCTAATGACAGAGAACAAGCTCTCTCTTCTTTTAATTCATCCCCTCATGTAAAATTATCATCAGCAACCTATCTACAAAGCTGCACTTAGCTTTCACACAGCAATCAGAGTGGCTGGTCTCTGTACTACAGCAGCTGGTCTGCAGTGGTAATTCCCAGTGATCCCTACACACCATAATTCTTAGTCATTTCTGCAAGAGTCATGAATTCTCAGCACATGTCCAGGATCAACTGCTAGGAGATAAACAGGGGACTTTTGCAGAGACAGGTTCTCCTTACAGAGTGTGAAAGGGAATTTCATGGACAACTACACAACAGCAACCTGGAAAGGGAAATTAAGTTCAACAGCAGTGAAGCAGTTGAACCATGCTAGAAGTTTACAGGCTTTAAAGAAAAAGTTAATTTTTATTTTCTTTTACCCGCAGGTCTACCCACGGATAGCGCCGGCATTTTGGCACTACCTGCGGGTAGAAGTGAGTAGCGGGTATTTGAATACTCCCACATCTTTACTTTACAGCTTACTAGTATTTACTGACCTCCTAATTTGTCCATTGTGCAAAAAAAATTAGCTGCCATTCTAGCTGCCATTTTCTATGAATGTAGTCTTGTACTAATTCCATATTGTTTTGACTATAGTGTAATTACTAACCCAAGTCACAAATATGTGATGTGTTTCTATGCAAGATTAAAGACAAAAAATTGATATCTAAGTCAAGGCCATATCATATATTATGACTATAGCACAAAATCAAAGTACAGAAATCCATATCTGCACCTCCTTTTATAAAAACATTTTACATTCATGAGAAGAATATGGAGCTTCAGTTCTAATATATAATTTTTGCAAAGCTTGTACAACTCAACTTGATACCGTTTCTCCCCTCTTTTGTCCCTCAGGAGCATGAGCAGCTCAGCTATTCTTCCACAAGGTCCAAGGCTCCAAGTGTCATCATCACAGGTCTCAAGCCAGCCACCAAGTATATATTTCATATCAGAGTCAGGACGGCAGCAGGATACAGCGGCTATAGCCAGAAGTTTGAATTTGAAACTGGAGATGAAAGTAAGTTTCACTGGAGGATAAAAAAATCAAATACAGTAGAAGTAGCACCTAATTCTAAAAGAGTGAGACATTGGGAGTTTGAATGGATGAATCCATACCATTTGCTTATAAGAAAATGACCACTGCTGTATGATGAAAAACAAGTAAGCCTCAGCCTCACACTCTGGATTATAACAAATAGAAATTTTAACCATTAGTCCTGCAGCTGAAGGAATGTTTTCTTCTGCCTTAACTTCCTTATGGGTCCCTTCCAACTTGTGGTATGTTATGATTCCATGATCCTTTCTTTGCTTAAAGAAGGCCTTCCTTTTGATGTCTAGAAATACCCTTAGTCAGGCTTTAAATAAGTCCAGCAGCTTCATACAAGCTTGCAGAACACCTGATGGAGGCTTTTCTCTGTAGTTTTTACTGCTCTCAGACTCTACAAATAAATTATAAAAAAACCCTTTTATAAGCCTTTCCATCAACTGATAAGCCAGCTAAATTTGCCAGTAAGAAGCAAAAAGCCTACATATTCCTACGGAATGTGCAAAAACTCTTGATGTATAACATTCATGGCCTGAAAAATTTTATTTTTAAGTCATGTATTGCCCTTCATGTTCAAAGACACTTCAATCAAGGTATTTATAAACATTTAAGATAAAATTATTGTAGTAGATACAACACTACAACTCTCATTAATGAAATTACTTTAATTAACCAATTACGTATACCAGGTTTTTATTAGTGTTTTAGAATTCAAGTTACTTAAGCTAAAGTACAGACTCAAAACTATATAAGTATTTTCAAGAGCAATCAGGGGTTTGTGTTCCATTTTTATTGCATCTTAACTTCTATTACAAAAGTGTTTTAGGGATTGATTTACAAGTGCTTAATGCCTAATGAGACTTCTTATAATTTTCTGTGTACTTAAGCCAATTGGTTTGAATAGGAGTTGAGCACTTGGGTGCTTTCAAGAATTCCAGTAGGTCCTCTCTGCATCTTTTGATGCAATAAATATGAGGCTTTATGCACCCAAGGACATAACTCTTATCAAAAGTAGCTGTTACTTAAGCATCTATGAGCCTACATGATGTTTGTGAAAATGCGACTTACCCTACTAAATCGGGAACACTGTGGTTCCAGTGATATTTTTCTTATTAGCACTGATGTTAGAAACATCTCCTGGGGGTGAGATTCCACCCACTCCTTCCCAGCACCACATCTCCTTTGTGGTTGCACTGTTGCAACTGGTTTTTGGGCTGCATGATGAGCTAGAGTTCACAGTACTCTTAAACATTTATTTCCTCTATTACTTCTAAGCATTCAGTGTGAATCTTGGTAGCAAAACATAAATATGCATTATATGCTTGCTTTTTACCAATATTTATTGCTTGAGCTTGTGCCTGACTAGAAGTATTTGGTTTATTATAAATATAAATAATTGTGGGATTTAAAGGAAATTTAGAAGAGTTTTTGTTTATGGTAATTGAGATGCTGCTGCTGTTTGAAATGGTACCTGGAGCTAGATAAAGACTTCAGTTTAATTAAAAGGATAGTTCAAAGTACTGGTTCTTATTCAGGTATTTATACAGTGCTGCTTTAGATTTCAAAGGCGGGGGGGAAGCAAAGTAAATGCCTGCTGGTAAATAATACTTATTTCAGATTGAAGCAGTATTCGGTGATGAATCTAATAATGCCTTGATACTCTCCAAATATCTTACTTCCTTACAGAAGTATTTTTAAAATTGGCTTATTTGTAACTTCAAGGCAATATCACATTATTATGATCATTATTTGTGACCCTTTCATGACATGGGCCAAATATTTGTAACTCTGTAACTTTTTCCAGACAGCTAGTGACAAGATTGAAAGTAACATTCAGCATATACAAATAGTCTTGATAAAGTCTTCCAGAAATGGAGAGCTCACCTTATTTATAGGTAGATAGTGCCACTGCTTAAACCTCATAATTAAAAATTTGCATGTTATTTCTAGCCTGAACTTTTTTATTTAGCTTGTATCTTGTGACTTTTTTCTACCAAATTGAAAAGCCTATCAGAAACCTCATCATCTAAATGTGTGTGTGCCATTTTAAAGAATTCTCCTGTCTTTCCCATAAGTGATATAAATGCTCCCTCTTACTCTAGAAAAAAAACCAGTTTTTCCAAACATTGAATAATTTTGAAGCTCTCTAAAATTTTATCATCCTCTTTGAAGTATGACATCAGAGCTGAACCTGATACTGAATTAAACTGGAAAACTAAATCTGTTTGTGATGCCAGACACGGACTAAACACTTACCTCCTTATAATTCAGTTTATTTTATTTATAGGTTCAAGGAATTGCTGCCTGAACTAGAACATTGTCTTACACAGCTGAATAACCTAGCAACATTTTTGTCAGTACCATTGTATATCAAGACACTGACCTCCACTTAGATGGAGAGATTGGGGAGGGTTGTGTTGAGACTTGGTCCTGCATAGTTATATCAGTTCATGTAAATGTTAATTCACCTTTGCAAATGAATCTGTCTTACAAACCAGTCCAAGTCAAGCTGTGTAGGAATCTATCTTCATCATTTGCTAGTCTGTCAGTATGCAGGTCATGAAAATTTTCTGGGTTTTTAATATATATTCTACTTATTCTGAAACATATCAAATAATATTAGCCCGAGGCAGATTGTTGCAGCTCCATCCATCCTGGCCCTTTAGAAACAAGTTACTTGATGAAAATTCCACATTTGCAAGTACTTTTTGTGGTCTTTTAGTTAGCCAGATTTAAATTCATTTAATGTGAGCTTTACTGGTTTTATATAAAGTTAATGTTTTCATGAGAAGTCTGGGAAGAATAGAGTCTTTCGAAAGTCTTTGTTGTCAACAGAAAATTTATCAACTAACAATCTCATAAAAATGACAAAAAGTATTTCAAGTTGCGTTTGATAACAATCTGTCTCGATTGGCATTAGCTTGTAATATTTTTTATCTGTCTACCAATTGTACATGTTATAGTCTTGTCATCTAGAGAATTCCAAGACCAGGTGTACATTGTTGAACATCTGAGGTTACTCCATTTACCCCGCTTGAATATTGACATAATTTGTTAACAAATAGAAGTAAAGTAAGCAATCCAAAATTAGGATTTTTCTTGAAGTGATAGACAAGCTGCAAAAAAGGAATGGTTCATCAACTGTAAGTCATGTATATCAATGTCCTGAAACATACTGTCCTTGGCAGGACAGAGCAGTCATGCCTTCTTCAGTTTACTGCTTGAAACACACTGTGCTACTTCAGTTATATAGGATAAAATTGGATACATCATTATTAAGAACACTCAGACATTTTGGTATAATTATGAATGGTGATGGCTGCGGCACATGAAGAGCAACTCTGTAGCACTAATGTAAGAACAGCCTTTTGGGAATCACTCTCACTTAGTGACCAGTAGACTGAGGCAGCCATTGCTTGGAGAGCATGTTGTTGTTGAACTCTTCTCCCTGCTGCAGAGAACAATAAATGGATCATCTAAAAGAGTAAAATTTGTACTTTCTTTGTGAAAGGAAATGGAGTTACCCGGAAAAGTCAAAAAAATTATTTTCAAGGGAACAGGGATGGGTGAATAGATGCTGTCAGGCATTTCTTCCACCATTAAAGCTAAGAGGCTGCTCCTGGAGAATGTAATACCTTGCAAAGCATAGTAGCTTTGTATATCTACTGCTTTTGACTGTGTCCCTTATTGCCATTTTATTCAGTCTGTTTCAGCACCTTACAGCTTAAGGTGTTTCAGCACCTTACACCTTACAGCAAAGCACTTCTAGCAAAGCTGTCAGGACTTCATACACTCCAGCACACACATATATGTACCACTGTTGTGGCTATGAATTGAAGCATAACCTCACTTGTAATTCCTGCTTTTATGTATAGAATCATTTGAGTTGAAAGGGATTTTTAAAGGCCATGTGGTCCAACCGCCCTGCAATGAGCAGAGGAGCTGGGGTTGTTTAGCCTGGAGAAGAGGAAGCTCCTGGGAGATCTAATAGCAGCCTTCCAGTACCTGAGGGGGGCTACAGGAAAGCTGGGGAGAGCCTGTTCACAAAGGCCAGCAACGACAGAACACAGGCTAACAGGTATAAACTGGAGAAGAGCAGATTTAGATTNNGAGGCTCGACAAGGCCCTGGGCAACCTGGTCTAGTTGGGGGTGTCCCTGTGACTACAGGGGGGTCGGACTAGATGACCTTTGGAGGTCCCTTCCGGCCCAGATGATTCTATGATTCTATTGATTCTATGATTCTATTGATTCTATGATTCTATGATCGTCAACTAGATCAGGTTTCTCAGAGCCCTGTCCAACTTGTCTTTGAATGTTTTCAGGGATGAGGCATCAAGTACTTCTCTGGGCAATCTATTTCAGAGTTTCACCATCCTCATTGTAAAAATTTCTTCCCTGTATCTGGTCTAAATCTGCCCTCTTTTAGTTTAAAATCATTGCCCTTTGCATAGACACCTGATTGTATTGAGAGTACCTGGTACCAGGAGTAACAACAATCTGAGACAACACAAAAAACTCTGATCCTTCCTACAAGAGAATAAAATATATTCTCAGACTAAAAAAGTATTTTTCCCAGGGCAAACATGCTTTAATCTCTAACTGTTTTGTCTCTCCCTCTCTATTTTTCTGTCTCTCTTCTAACTAGGTGTTTATGAAAGACTTTTTTTGGATTTTGGCTTTTTTTAAAATAAATTAATGATTCAAAGCATTCTTTTTCTTTTTTTCTGGAGGAATGTTTTTTACTATATCATCTCAGAGGCCCTTGTGCCTAGAGGAATTTGTAAAATATTGAAAAATTTACAGCTGTTAGGCACTGCAGTGTTTTCATGCTGTAGATTTCTTGTGCAGGGCTTGTTCTAAAATTCAGCGTATTTCCCATGTCAGCCTTCCTGTCATTAGGAAAAAAAAAAAAAATCTGAAAAGCAACTGGTTGGCTTGTTCTAGAAGGGACCTAAGGGGCAAACTAGCACATGTGCAGTGTGGACTAGTGCTTGGCTGAACAGAGTGATAAATGTAAGGACATGAATATTTTTCATCCAAAAGCAATGTAGACTTTTGTATGCTTTAAATAAATCAAATTAACAATAAAAAAAATATAAAATTTTATAAATGCTAATAGAGAACCTGATCAGGTATTTTATAAATTTGAGGACTGTTAAAAATTAATTGGCCTGAGTCACTGATCTTGATTCTTGAAACAATAAGTTTAATTTCTTTACCATAGGCACCAATGGTGACTTTCTTGTATGCCAGATCTGATGGATTCTCACATTCTTTCTCTTCTTCCCCCGCCCACAAAATCTATCTATCTTTAACTTTCCAGGCTCGGATCATGCTATTTTGGATTTGTCACCAGATGTGATTTAGGCCCTGGGCTACATTCTTTACAGAACTTGAAAGCTCAAGAGATGTGTCCTGAATCGTTGATTCTGATAGAGGTCCAATATTGTTTCAAGCACATGCTCTGACTCATGCCATGACAGAGAAGCTGTTCCTAAGATTTTTGGATGTAAATTGAATTGCCAATGCAAAAGATAGATTTTGTTGTTGTTGTTGTTGTTAGAATTTTTGATGTTTTGACAAGAGTAAATTTAAATTTCTGCTTGAAACAAACAAATGAGATGGCACATATCTCGTATTTAGAAACTCTCTTGCTGGATCTCTTCCCATGTCTTCCTAGTCTTACTGTTCATTCAAAGCAATCAGCACTGAATACCTCAGAATGTCTCATTTTAATCTTGAAGTATTTCCTTACTGTGTTTTATATTTTCAGCCATTTGTTGTTCAAATTTGACTTCAGGCTATCTCATTTTTCTAATTTATGTGCCCAGAAGACCCAGAGATTTTACTTTTCCTTTGCATTTGCTAAACAAGAGCAACATCCTTGCTCATACAGACTTATACTGCTTATACAGACTTTCCATTCCTCCATTGGTCAGGAAGCTAATGTTAGGGGCAACACTTGGAAGAAGTCTTTTCAAGCATTTTCAAAAAAATGTCAAAAGGTTTTACATTTTTATGCTAGTCATGGCATTAGTTCTCCCTTCTAAAAGTTTTTTTTAAGATTACCATTCCATTACCTCCTCCCTTTCCCACATTTCTTCTTAGATGGGTGCCCATCAGCTCACTGGAGCATAGGAACTGCACTTCTGAAAATGTAAAGGTTACCCTAATTAGACTTTATATTTTTCTTTCCTATTCTTAAGCACTGTTTTTAAAAATACCTTGTAAATCCATCTGACAGTCAGTTCATGTCTATTAATTAGAGTTCCAGTTCTTACCATCTATCTCACCATCTATCACCATCCTCACCATCTATCTTACAGCTACTCAATAGCTGTCTAGCTGTCTTTCTGTCATCTTTTTTGTCTTTCAGTCTGCCAGAAGGTCCTCTGCCTGATAGATATGAAATTGAAATAACTAAAGGATGTAGCTAAGAGACAGAAGTGAGCTGTCGTTAGGGTTTCCAGCCCTTTTATACCAAATGCACAACCTTTAAAAAGATTTTGGAGAGATTGTCTCAAAGAAAAGAAAGATGAACAGAGTTGGAAGATTCTGGCTTTCATCTTCTTGCACTGTGACTACACAATTTCTTCCAGTCTGCTCAGTGAAGAAGTGAAGAAACTGTGGGAGATTTCCCTTCAGCCCAGAGAGGAGGGAAAGTGCAGTTCCTCCTCACACATTTAGGTGAAGAACCCAGAGAGGAGCTGAGTCAGGGCATAGATGTAAAGAGTAGATGGTGGGGACTTAACTGACATCAGGCTGGATGCAGAAGGGATTCTGGTCATGGTGTTAAGCAAAGAAGCTGGAAAGAGGCAGTTAGAGACTTTAAATGTTATTTTAGGCATATAACCTGAGTTAAGCATGAAGAATAAATGGAGTGAAGAGTTTATCTGGTTAATACGCTTCTGAGTGCATGTATGATACATAGTGCAGTTTTAAAATTACATCACTGCTTTGACTAATCATTTTAGTTGCAGCTACAATGTGCTTGAAGAGTTTTGACACCTAGACATTATAGTATACAATCTAATTATCTGCAGGGTTAAGTAATAAATCCTCTCTTTTCCTTGTCTTATGCTACTCATTTTTTAAAGGATGTTTTTGTCAAAATGAACTTACTGAGCAGACAGGCAGAAAGAATGAAACGTGCTACCAGACAAAACAGCCAGCCCAGTTAGGAAGGTACTAAGCTCTCTTACGAGTCTTCGCATTGCTAGTAGTTTACAGATTTCTGTTGCGCCACCACTTCCTCACCCTCATGTCTATCAACTCCAACTATCAAATGAAGAATGGCCCCGTACATAACACAGCCACATTCATCCCTGACCATAGAGCTACTAATCATCTCTGCATTGGACAAATTTGAGTGGAGCATAGTTGCCAAATATAAGACTGTGCACTGGACAGTGTAGAAACAACAAAATACTGATTTTAGCTAGGTGAATGCTGGCCATGTTGTCTAACAAATGAGATTCTGGAAAAATTACTATGTAATTCTAAGTTTAAATGCAGCACTCTAATATGTACACACAAAGAGGTGAAATAAGATTGAAGGAACTTGCTTGGCTTTGCAAACTGTTTTTTTAAACTGAGCTTTTCTGTCTTGCATAATCAAGAATAGTCTTGAGAAGAAACGCAGGGTTATATACCAATATGCATAGCTGATGGAGAGGAAAAATGAAGGAAGAAAAAGGAGGAAATGACACAAAAAGATTCAAGAGCACTCACAGTAGAAACAATACATGTTAAAGCTCTTGTTATTTACAACTTCAACTTTACCTTAAGAGAAAGCTGGAGAAACAAGAAAAGAACAGAGAGATAGAGGTACATGTAGAATTTAACTTAGAATGGCAAAATACTGTAAAAATTTTAATTATGACTGTCCCTGATTAGTCTTCTCACTGCCTAGATAGTGTTTTAGAGAACCTTTTACCTGCGGTTTGTGTATGTGCATACACATGTGCTTATCTATGTGGTTTTCACTGCACTGTGCCTTTATTGATTTCTAGAAGGACCACTTCAAGCAAAAATAAGTATTTCCATCATTTTGCCTTACCTGCCTCTCTGTCAGTTTTTAACAAATCCACATTTTTAAATTATACTTGTGTGTCATTTGACATTTTTATCTGACAAGTAAATTAAGGTCATCAAGAAGTTTCAGGCTTGAAAGCCCCTTATAGTGATTTGGTTACTTGAAAAAAAAATCCTAACATCCTAATCCTAAAAAAGTCCTCTGGCACCTCTGCCAACACAGTAAAATACAAACAAGAGAAACAGAATGATCACTTTTAAAGTGATGTACAGTCTCAGCTAAAAATCATATTGCTTAAAGGTGAAAAGAACTAAGTCAGTCTGGAATTTATCCCCTTCATAAATTTGACTCTGGTTCCTGATAGAAAATATATGTTATTAAACTGATAGATTGCATTCTGGTTTAGCTAAAACAACAAAAAATAGCAGATTCATTCAGCAGAAATGATCTAGGAAATATGGAATTCCTTCATCTCAATAGCTGCAAAGTGCTTCTTCACACCATGGAATCAGTCCCTTCATTTGTACATTTAATTCTCACAAATAAAGGCCTTAGGTTGTCTTGGCAATGAATGTCTGTTGAAGAAAACCACAGATAATTTATCTGAGCCTATGGTTTGCTTTTTCCTGATAAATTCACTATTTTGCACGCCTCTTTTTCCTTTTGAAAATAAAAAACGGGGCCGGGGCGGGGGGGCTGCAGTTTGCTCTCTCACTTCCATTGCAGAGTTGGACAAGATAAGACTCATCTAAAACCTTCTCTTCCATTTACAACTTCAAACTGTGTCTAGCTGTAATGATCTTTGCAACATTTAGCACAACCCCCACTAGTCTGAAAATAGTATTAAGATTTTGATTTGGAGAGCCTGTTACCATTTGCATTGTTACTTGTGTGGCATGATGTTTGTTATGTTGCAATTTTCCAACTAAATCTGACTCCTAGGAATGTAACACAATGCAGAGCTAGAATTCACTTCCATAATATCACTAGATACCATTTTGGAGATTAGGTATTCAGTGAGTATTTGCTACGCCATTTATTAGACGATGTATATATATCTAACTTCTCTGTAGAGGACTTATGGCCACAGATACTGAATGCCTTGTAATTTACTGTCAGTGCATAACTTCATTAAATTATATGGACAGAAACCTAATGGCAGAAATTTAACAAGTTGGTTTTGCTGAAAATTTGACATAAACTACTATTGGTTTTATTTGCTTTACTACTATTACAAATCCATTTTGCACTGCCAATTTCTAAACCACTCACAAATATTATTTTGGAGCCAAATGGTTTTCTTGGAAACGGCATTTTATGAGGCTTTGGGCAGCAACGTGTGCAATGTATTGGGTGGGCTGCAAAGTGAAAGCCTGTTGAGCATTCTCTTTGCAACAACCTGGGTGATTTCCCTAAGCTTTAATCATCTGGTGCCTAAAGAAAGCTGAAGATTTTGCTTATAGAACAGTTTGCAAGTTTAAAAAAATCAATATTTTAGATTTCTGATAAATCTAAAATGTACTTTCTTTGCCACGTTTACTATTGTTGCCAGAGGTCATTGAATAGAATTATTTATTCACGTTTCAGAAGACTGTTATGTTTCTCATGGAAACAGAAGTAAGAATTAGGTAAATGTCATGTAGTGAAAATGTTCAAGTGTAACTGAATTTAAGAACTAAAACTTTGGAGTCACAAGGTAGGAAACAGAGGAAAAAAAAAAAAAAACAAATTATTTTCCTGCTCAGATAGTAATTGCACCAATTAGGTCCAATTGAACTGTAAGTAGGTACTGTGTAGGTACAATGTAAAGATTTAATATTATACAGAATAAATTCATAAAAAGAGCAAGTGTCTACAGACCAGATAATTTCAGGTGATCTTTTTAAACTCCTAAATGTCCTACAAAAAGCAGAGTGAAAAACCTGAAGCATAAGCAAATCTATATATTTTTTTCAACACTTTGAGCCATGGTAGACAACAGGATGACTGTGAGCAAGCAGTATGCCCTTGGAGCCAAGAAGGCCAATGGCAACCTGGGGTACATCAAGAAAAGTGTGACCAGCAGGTCAAGAGAGGTTATCCTCCCCCTCTACTTTGCCTGGGTGAGACGGCATATGGACTGTGTCTGGTTCTGTGCTCCCCATTTCAAGAAGGAAAGTGAACTGCTGGAGAAAGTACAGCAGAGGGCTACAAAGATGATTAGAGGACTAAAACATCTCTCTTAAGAGGAAAGGCTGAAGGACTTGGGTCTTTTTAGTCTGGGGAAGAGAAGACTGATTGATGCCTATAAATACTTAAAGGATGGGTTTCAAAAGGAAGGGGGCCAGTCTTTTTTCAGTGGTGCCCAGTGATAGGACAAGAGGTAACGGGCACAAACTCGAACAGAAGTTCCACCTAAACATGAGGAGGAACTTATTTACTTTGAGGGTAGCAAAGCATCAGAACAGGCTGCCCAGAGAGGTGTTGGAGTCTCCTTCTCTGGAGACATTCAAAACTAGGCATGTTCCCATGCAATCTGCTCTAGGTGGACCTGCTTTGGCAGGGGGTTGGACTAGATGATCTCCAGAGGTCCCTTCCAACCCCATATCATTCTGTGATTCTGTTGCAAATCACCACAGCATGTTACAGATAAAACTGTGTCGATATTGTGACAATACAACAGACCTACAGAAGAGTGTGTGAGTCTACATATTGTGGTTTTTCTGTTTTGCTTCCTCCTGAACAGTTTGATCTCTCTTACATACATAGCACTGCTGATGAGTTGACTGGGACAGCTGGATGGAGAGAAGTTCTGAATTAGCTGCAAGATTAAGCTAAATAAGGCTAAAGAAAAATATCTTCTAGTTCTCTGTTAAAAATCCTGTCATATTCAAAATTTAGTAAATTGCAAGTGTCTAGTAATGCCAGGTCCTCATTTTAAAAACCTGTAAACATCTTCTGCCCCTTCTCATGAGACATGGGTTATGGTTTTTCACTTTGCAGTTGCGTTTGCATCTGATGTTCTTGCTAAGCACCAAGGAAACTATTACAGAGTAACTGCAACATTTGACCAGTGAAATGTTATCACTCATTCAGCAAAAACCCTGGGTGATGGAGTTTTAACCTCTTTTCTTTGTGCTTCTCTTTCAGCTTCTGATATGGCTGCAGAGCAGGGACAGATTCTTGTAATTGCCACGGCTGCTGTCGGTGGATTCACTCTCCTGGTCATCCTCACTTTGTTCTTCCTGATCACTGGAAGGTAATTAACACTATACTGTTCTTATTTACTCAGGGTCAGAGTCATCCAAAACAAAAATTTAAAAGTAATAATTAAATCATCCACCACTTTTCAGTGATAAGAGTTAGTCATAGTGGGGTGAATTTCGCCTTTGTTCAGCACTGCTCATACTCACACTTCTGTTGGGAGAGGCGGCTTTTGTAAATATCCAGTTTGAGGAGCTAAGCAATTATGTGAAATCAGGAAATAACTTGGCTGTTTTAAAAGTTTCTAGACCTCTTTCCTGCATGGTGAAAATTTAAAAATACAATGTACCTGCACCATCAAGACTCTGACATTAGCAGATAAAAAACCAAAAAAAATAGTATTTTTTCCAAAATCTTGTAACTGTCCATTGCAAAGCTTTGAAGGGTATAACCTTAGACTTTTTGATGTCTTGGGGTTGGCAATGTAGCTTGCTGAAGGCACTTGAGTGGACAATTTTTTATTACTTTTACTATATTAAAATTGTAAGAAAATGATACTCATTTATATATTTTATATGAAATTTTTGCATCTATTAGGAAAAAATATAGGAATTATGCAATGAAATTAAACTAAGGAAAACGTTAGTCCAAAACAGTAGAATAATTCTGTTGCCTGTGATATCACTGATGAGCAGAAAATAGATTCCTAAAGGTCCTGTTTTATTGCTTTTTTGTTTGGTTTTTGGGTTTTTTTTGGAAGGGGGTTGTTTGTGGTGGTTTTTTTAATTGGATTGAAGATATCCTAATTAAATCTACTTTATAGCCGTACTGTTGCACTGACGGGAGAATTCACCAGTCTGGACAATGATTTTTTTTCATAACTACCCTGATTCTTATACTTACAGTTCTTTTAGTACAATGCTGATTGTCCACCTTCCTTCAGCTGATGATTTGATCAGGATCAAATAATGAGATTATGCAAATTGGATGAGAAAGCATTTTGATTTGAGTGGCCAGATGCCATGCTCAATTACACACTGAGGGTTTTCATGGAACTCACAAATTCTAATTGGACTTGCTAAAAACACACAAAGAGGTTGGCACATCAGTCCTTGCTTGAGCTCAGATTCCCACAGGCATATCTGCTTCCATGGTTCCTTGTTTCCTTTTTCGCCAAGCTCCAGGTGTTTCCTGTGTGATTTCAGGACTTCACCCGTTTCTACCAGGAAGAAAAGCAGAATTTAAAAGCATTAAAGACATTATGTTCCTGTCTCCTCTGTGGGACATGAGTGGCACAGCAGTGCTCCCATAAATCATGAAGGCCTAAAAGCAGGCTGATATTTTGTAGAGGTGTGGGCCTTCAAGCAGAGGAGTTGGGCTCGTAGCTCCTGCAGTAAGATCTGCAGGGGAGGTTGTGGGTTCTCTACCCTTTTCCCCTCTCCTCCTTTAGACACATAAAACAGTTGGTGGAAAAGCCTCCATTAGAGCAGGTTTGTCCATGGAGTTTCCTTCTTACCACAGAATCACATAATCTTCATGATTGGAAGGGATCTTTGAGATCATCGAGTCCAATCATACACATACGCACACACATACACGCACAAAAAAATCCCCAAAACAAACAAAAACCCAAACCAAACCAACAAACAAAAAAAAAACCCCACAAAACACCCAACCTAACAATCTCAGGCACTAGAGCATGCCCTGAAGTGTCTACACATTTCTTAAATACCTCCAGGGTTGGTGACTCCACTACCTCCCCTGGGCAGGCCGTTCCAGTGCCTGACCACCTTTTCAGTACTCTTTTCAGACTCTTCCTAATATTTCATTTAAACTTCCGCTGCCACAACTTCATACCATTTCCTCTGCTCCTGTCATTATTCACTTGTGAGAAGAGGCCAACCCCCATCTCTCTACTGCCTCCTTTCAGGTAGTTGTAGAGGGCAATGAGGTCTCCCCTCAGCCTCCTCTTCTCCAAAGTAAACATGCCCAGTTCCCTCAGCCCCTCTTTATATGACTTGTTCTCTACCTGGCTTGGGGATGGAAAAAATCCAGAATGGGACAGGATTCTGGTCTATTTCTGTCCTGATTGAGAGCCTGTGTTTACACTTAAAGATGTTACACTGATTCCTCTGAATGTTATAATCGTCATCACAGACTATTGTGATGTGTGCCAAGAGACAGTGCTGCACTTTCAGATTTGTAATTAAGTTTCTATTTTGTTGGTATAGCATTAAGTCTAATTTGAAAAGAAAGTTCTATCAGTGTAGCCTGGAGGTTTTATTTGTAATACCCCAGCAACCAAATATGGCACTACGGTAGTTGCCATTATGTGAATTAATGATCTCTCTGATATATAATAAAACCAGTGAAGTCTAACATTCTTTGAAGTTAATGGGAGCAGTTAACATTGGAATATATTGTGACCTTAGATAATCTTAGAAGCTAAGTAAATATTCCTACAGTTACTACAAACAGTGACTACAGTAGGGTCTTTCAGAAGAGAGAGGAATTATTCAGATAAAGACAAACTTTGAGAAAAAATAATTGTGTGCAATCCTTAAATGGAATTCTGAGACATAACTCAAATGTTTCAAACTCAGGAATGAAAAAATATGGAAATGGGTTTCTTTCTGTGTTTAATCCTCCTGTTTGCTAATGTTAAGGATATCAGAGATTCTCTTAGCTTTCTAACATCTTACTCAATGGGGCCATTTCAGTTATGTAAGATATGAATTCATTTTGAAATGCTGCTTAAATGCAGTGATAAGAGTGTATTCCACAGAAGACAGAGCAAGAAAAATTTGAATAAATACTCAATTTACTTTAGGACTGGAGGTAAATTTCTGCTTCAAAAATGGGATTGGTACCCTACAGATGTGCTCTGCTTCACTGTTTAGAATTAGCAATTTGATGAGCTGTCAAGTCACAGGGCTACTGATAAGTCTATTCATAGTGGAGAGGCTGGGTTAAATGAGCACCTGCCTCTGCACTTTGCTGGGTGATTATCCACTAAGTGCAAGCAGGAAGCACGGCTGGCAATTGCAGATAGAAAAAAAGAAAGCGACAAAGACTTCGTGCAGGATATGCAGTGAGATGGGGATCTTGGCTATATTCCAGGAATGCAATTCTAAACCTCAGTGTGATTTTGTCTTATCATTACAGAAATTTTTACTCTCCAATTGTTCTGTAGCCAACACTGGCAGAGAATGCAGAGCTGGAAGACTCCTCTGCTGGTGATTACTCACTGACTTCTCTAGTCAAACTTTGGGACCACATCCATACTTAGGAGGACTGGACAGGTTTAAAACCTTGTTTCTTTGACTGTTCCCTTGGGCAGACACTTTAAGTGCAACTGCTCATATTCAGTGTTCTTGGCAGTTGGCACCCTGCAGACCAGTTGTTCAGGTACTAAAAACTGCATTGGCATGTTTAGTGGTCATCGCAACTGGTGTACAATCTAAAACTTTCCACAGAAGCTGAGAATCCACACTCTATAATCATAGAATCATAGAATTTTCCAGGTTGGAAGGGACCTTAAAGATCATCTAGTCCCACCATCAACATAACCCTGACAAAAATCACAACCATATTCCTATGGACTACGTCAACCCATCTTTTGAACACCTTCAGGGATGGTGCCTCAACCACTTCCCTGAGCAGCCCATTCCAATGCCCGATAACCCTCTCCATGAAGAAATGTTTCCTAATATCCAATCTAAACGTCTCTTGGTGCAACTTGAGGCCATTGCCCCTTGTCCTATCTCCTGTGACTTGGCAGATGAGACCGACCCCCGCCTCAGACTCCTCTTCCTCAGACTAAATAACCCCAGCTCCCTCAACCTTTCTTCATAAGACTTACTCTCCAGCCCCCTCACCAGCTTTGTTGCCCTTCTCTGGACCCGCTCCAGCACCTCAATAGTACATAACCATGACATGCCCTTCAGGTGCTCATCATCACCCCTATAGCAATGGATGAAGTTGTAGGTGTTCCTACTCTGTTTCAGTAGTTTAAATGAAACATTGAAATGAGGTAGTATGTTTACATATTTCTCATATCTCCATTGTTAGTATTTTACTGGATATGCTATCTATAATTTTAGTTTATTTTATTTTATAATGCTGGTAATGAACACAGAAAGGTCAGTAATTTTTTTCAATCTTGGAACTAAATGTCTGTGCACCAAAGCACATGTCTGCACACATTGCTGTTTTCCACTGGGCTCAGTGCCCCAACCGCCCTTAGCCCTTAGCGTAGCCCTTACTCCAAAAGATTTCCCTTACAATCATGCTTCTTAGGCAGTTCAGTGAGTGAGAAAGAGCTTTAAGAACACAAGAAAATATTTTGGTTTTTCTTGACCGAAAGAGATGCACTATTATGCTGCCCTGTAAATGTGCATTAATATTCCTGCAGGTATGCAGCACTCAGGGTGAGGGAGATTTCAGTACAGGGACCCTGAAAGCTTTCCATGTGGCACTTTTCTCCAACATAGCCTTGCATTGTCATGTAAGCTTGTTCACTATTCATGAACTTCCAGAGTCTTGTGTTTTTTGCCAAGGATTTGCAATTTGAGAGCAACCATACAAGCATATACTAAATCACCATATTCACATAGCAGGCTACATGTTGTTTATCCCATATGATAGCTGCTATCTTAGAAGAAATAATAATTTGGTGCTTGACTCAGACTGCAAAGAGCCTCTCAGAAAAAAAAAAAAGTGGTCCTGATGTGAAAAAATATTTTCTTTTTTCATGAAACATGGTGAAATCATAGAAACTATTATCTTATGAAGAAAATGTGAGCTTTTTTGACCCACTGGATATGAGTCAATAGGATAAGGTTTAATTAGCATGAATCAATGTATACAAAAAAGAATGCAGGGATGTAATAATTTATTAAAGTATCAGGATTCTTTGGAGGAGTCAAACTTGGAAATAAAGTATTGCAGCAAACTTGAACTTAAGTAGTCATTTTCATACTAATCATTCAACATTGATGCATTTTCAGTTGTATCTAATCTGTTTATAGTTCTTCATGTGCATTTCTCTCTTTAGATTTGTAACTAAACATACACTCCAAATGCAAAGATTTTGGCTTTCATAAAAGTGCAGATAAAACAATGTAAATCTATTTTATGCATGGCAAGTATTTTAATTAAAACCTCACTTATTTTTCTTAAAAGATGCCAGTGGTACATAAAGGCCAAAATGAAATCTGACGAAAAAAGAAGGGCTCATTTGCAAAATGGAGATTGTAAGTAGTTCAACACTGTGTTATATAATATCTCCATAATGTTTTAAATTAAGAATGTTCATTGTTTTCTGTACAGCTTTTGCCCTTGATGTTTTAGTCTGGCCATTTGAGTAGTTCCTTATTTTTTGCACCATCAAGGGTGTTTATTTTTATTTGTATGTCCTCTTGAACAATTTCACTGAATTCACTTTAGTTAATAAGGTTTTTCGGTGTTCTGTTAATAATATTTATTAGCTTTTCAGGTATATTTCTTTGAATTCTCAACTGGTCTGGACCATATGAATTTCTGCCTCAAAATTCCATTCTTGGTGACTATGCGCTTTATTTGTATCCAGTTCTCTTTGCCTTTTGGGATCTACACTTCCAGCCACCCAAGAAATAAAAAGTGGAATCAGTTCTTTCCCTCATGTTCCTGCTCAGTATGAGATAAAATCCGGGCAATCTCTCATGGGCAGTATATCAGTTTATTTAGTTTAGTTTAACTACTTAGTTTAAATTACTAGCACTACCATTTTATGTTAGAGTAGCTATTAAAAGTTTTTATTTATTCAAAAGGTATTAAATTTCATTATTTTTTGTCATTTTTGATAACGTCCCTGGAAATACTATGATCAAGACAGAACCTAAGTTACCAGAAGTGAAATCTTTTTTCAAGGGACACCACTATATGCAACCTAGTGGCTCTTTCTGTGAAGGAAAAGGGCACATTTTCCCATAAAGGATACTTCCTAGGAAGATTTGTTTGTTGTTTGTTTAGAAACATGTTCAGAAGAGAAAGAAGGTGAAAACCTTTCTGCTGGAGAGTTTGATATATGCCTCTGAGACTGTGACTGAATTTGAGAAAATCTTCACTCGGTGTCTTTCAGGCCAGGCTAAATGATGAGTTGACACATTATCTACATCAACTTCTGTTAATGAATTGAAAGTTTTCCAGAACTTAATCACCACATGGCAGCAGCCTAAAGAAATTCCTATCCAGATAGTTCAAGGGAAACAACATAAGTTCTTGTACATACTATGCTCAAGAACATGAGATATATTAGCCATGAGAGAAAATGATGGCTTGCTGGAGCCTGCCAAAGAAACCTGGCACCAACCCACCATTCCCATGGCCATCTCTAAGGAAGCAGACAGAAATTATCAAAGCTTTGTAAATGGATTTCGATATTTTTGTACTCGTCTTGCACCTGTCTCTCTGGTTGTTCAAGCTGATCCGAAGAGAACAAAGCAGCACAGTCCTCCGGGACCTATCCTTAGTGAAAAGGATCTGAAAGATTGGACCTATTTGGCGAAGGAATGTTCAGCCATCCACCCATAAATGGATGGAGTGAATTAGAAAGCACTGTTTTCACAGTCAAGGACAGATTGCCTAAATTGAGCAAGGAGCGACATGGGGGAATATAAACTGCCTTGGCACTAATCACTGTTAGCCTTCAGGATCTGCTTCTCCCATATCTTCAAGCCCTCACTTAGTGTCTCTGTAGACACCCTTTCAAGTGACCACTCAGAGCTCATATTTGCTCTCATGAATTGCTGCATTTTCCAGATTTACCAGCTGTACTTGAAGCATTCCTTAAGGATGTGAGTTAAATGCAGAGACTTCAAGGAGCCCTAAATAACATTTGGAAAGGAAATGCTTACAATTAAAAAAAAAAATCAAATATATTTTATCTTACCCAAAATAGCATTTTCATTAAAACTTAGCTAGGGCTGTTATTTTTTACTAAAGAGAAGTTTCCAAAAACTTTATTGTCCTTTTAATTTTCCTGGCTGAAATGCAATACCTCAGGACAGAGACCTCTGAGATAGAGACAGAACAGCAGAAGAGTTTGACACTATCTTGTCAGTTGAATACCAAACACAGTTTTCTGAAGGTCTTTGACTTTTTGTTCCTGTGGGACAAGGTAAATTCTGGGACCTCTGTCTCTGGCAAACATGACAATAACAAGAGGTATAAATAACATTCAGGGAACCTAATACCCAGGTTCCCTCCGTTCTTTATACTAACATTGTTTATCAGTTGTCGTTGCAAGCTGAAAGGATGTTTGATGTAACAGTACAGTGCAGCAATCCTGAAGAAACATCCATGCTTTTGGTCACCCAGAAGACCTCAGAAGATTCGAGCAAGCTCTGGTGGGACCTTGCTCACAGTTTCAGCCAGTTATTTCAAGTGCTTTTGCTAGTGTTGGGATGGCAGAGTCTTATCTTCTGTCTATGGAGTTCTAACTCCCAGCTCTTTAATGTTTCAGAAGCCTCACATAAAAAAGCCACTTGAAGAATAAGAGAAACTGCTTAAGTCCATGCCCAGTCAATTTTTGAAGGCCCTGTGGCTGCCAGCAGATGGGGACAACTCGTGCATTCTACAGCTGGTTTCTGTGAAATCAGTAGCAAACATTAGTAATTTTGGTTCATGATCTTCTACCACTGGTTATGGAACTTTAAATATGGAAGATTTAATATATCATTTCTAATTCTTTCAATTGTCTATTAAAGAAACAAACAAACAAAAAGAGAAAACCATATTGTTACATGCATTAATGTCAAAGAATGCTTGACTCCTATTATTTTCTCTTTTTTGTAGTACGTTTCCCAGGAGTCAAAACATATATTGATCCAGACACATATGAAGACCCATCTCTTGCTGTCCATGAGTTTGCAAAGGAGATAGATCCTTCAAGAATTCGAATTGAGAGAGTTATTGGGGCAGGTAAAAGTACACTCACGTTAAAAAATGTTTAAACATGGATAGGCTGCTTTACTCAAATCACCATGATAACGCAAGTGGTCAAGTATAGTACAAACCATGGGCATATTTCTCTGATAGCACCAGTTCATTCTTGGTTGTGGTGTACATGAGGTATTGTATTTGGCTAATATTCCAAATATGGTTATACTCATGTAAGGAGTTCTTGACAGGCAGATTCTCCAAAGTGATAGGTTTGTCCCAAACCTTTTTTAAGGCTTTATCAATTTTTGGGTTAGGGTTGGGTTTGGGGGTTGTTTTGTTTGTTTTTTGATTGGTTCCAAAGGTACTCAAAACACTGTGTCACTCAGCATTTGCAATAGTGTCACATATTGTCTTGTCACTGAGGGGAAGATTAGGTCAGAATCTCTTTCTGGGGAGAGATAAGATCAGAATCTCTTTCGAGGGGGAGATAAGATCAGAATGTAGCAAAAGTTGTTCTCAAGTAGAAAATAGGAGTACAAGGTAAAAAAGGAAAGACTGGCTTGGGACAGGCATTCCTGGAACTGTGTAGAGAAGGATCATTGGCAGAGAGGTGGAAGACGAAGCTCTGATGAGAAGGTGTAGACAGCATAAAAGGTGACTTAGCCCCAACAGAAAGGGAAGGTGGGACACAAGAGTCTGTGTCAGAAATTTTGGTGAATGTAGGAAGAGAATCCTGATCTCTAATTCCAGCTCTGAAATTTCATTTCCTCCTGTGAAAGACACCAAAGCTATGCTTGTCTTCAGTTTACACAATGTGGATATTTCTTTGTCCATAATATATTAAGAGAGACTGAATTTTGTAAATTACTCTCTTCAAGGTACTTATGATACTAACTACACGGGTGTTTTGGATTCACTTCACTGTAATTTTATTTCAGTAACAATTAGTATGTTCCGTTCTCTGATGCCTATCTTTGAGCTATCCTTTCTGGGCTTTCTTTAGCAATACTGTTTTATTACTTAATAAGTAAAAGACTTATTTATTTTCTCTAACTTTAATACCATCAAGAAAAAAATAAACAGTACAACAGACTGGAAAAATCAGTTACATCTTGTGGAAGGGAGTCAATTAAAAAAAAAAAATTTTCATTTGCCCATAGTGAGCCCTCCAAAGAACTCATGATAGCAAGTATTGTCAAGAAACTTACTATCAGAAGACACAATGCACTGTGATTCTTCTTTTTTATCTTGGTTTCATATGTCTTAGTCACTCAAGAAAGGAGGGGTATTTTTCAGTTGAGATTCCTTATTTAATGATACATTACTACACTGATAGCAATGGCTAAAATGTGCTTTATGCGCTCGAAAATGTTATGCCAATAATATAACAGAAATAAAACCTCATCTGTTAACGAACAAGGGAGAGAAAGTATTGACCTGAAAGTAAGAGAGAAAATTCTGTTTCACACTGCAGTTCCTTATTGCTAGAGTACTTCAGAGTTTACCTAATTGCTTACTCTTATGTAACTGGCAGCACTGTGCGCCATTGGAATTATGAGCTTGAGAGAGCTCCCAGAGGGCTGACTTCTGCAGAAAACATGCTATCTGATTTCTTTTATGTCTTCCTTTTCTTCTGACATACTACAGATATTGATGCCTAAGATTATAAAGCATATTGAACTATGCTAAGCACTGGCATAACTGCTGATTTCAAAGGAGTTGAATACAGCAGACGAGGACTGAGCTTATTCATTTTAGTTTAGATGGAAATCGTCTACTTATTCTCAACTTAATTCATTTATGAAAATACTTTACGCAGCTTCTCTCTCCCTTTTGTTGTATCATGGAAGTGAATTTTTGCCTGCTTTGACATATTTTATTTTTATATTTTTTATCTTCTAAAATTACTTGGATAATCTGCCATCTTCAAAGATATTTGCCTAGCAGGTCTTGCAAACTGGTTGCTATGAGATTTAAACCCATTTCCATGCAGGCACGATACAGGTTAAATACCATGCCTGAGGCACGGAGAGGACAAATTCTCACAGAGTTCTTCAGTAGCTTCTAGGGGACATAACATATCATTATAATTCACAGCAGTCCTAAAGCTGTCTTTATGCCTTCTGTCTAGTTCTATATTAAACTTTACAAGTGGATATAGAATTAATTTCTTACCATAGGAGAATTACTTTTTAAAGTTGTTAATAATTTTCACCTAAGTGAAACAAAAAATTTAAATCTTTTTCAAAATGAAATATTAAAATCTTTTAAGAAGTGAATTATTAGATGCATTTCTTAAATTTGTTTTGCTTGAGCATGTTATTTTGAATTTTTAATTCATTTTGAATTTATGTAACTTTAATTTTTCAAACCAAAAAATATTTCCATGCAGGAAATAAAAATTTTCATTTTGAAAAGTGGAACATTGCAAATATTTGAAACTTTTTTCCTAGCCTTTTTGGCCAATTTTTGAAACTGATCTTTTTCTGAAAGCAGTTTCAAATTTGCTTTGTTGATGGAAAAAGCCATATTCAAGAGCTCTTGACAGTTCACTAGTTACAGTGCAGATGGCTTTGAGAATCAAAGTTTTTTTGTCACAGCTGCTTCTTTCAGCTTGCCCAACTCTGTGAAGTATTTAATAATTATAATCTTGGGTGATGTGAGCTGGAAATGTACATTATATTATTTGGTGCTGAGTAATCTGTTGCAGCTATCTCATGATGATACCATCAAATCAGAAGTAATCTATATGTCTATACATAGACTACTTGTAGATTTAATAAACATTCCTTTTGCAAGTTCATTTAATTAAGCAGATAATAATAGCAAATGCTAAGCAGCAACAAATTAAGAAAGGATGATGAGTTTGCAATATTACTTTGAGAAAAAATTAATTAGTGCAATCTCTTGTCAAAATCTTTTTTCAAGTCCTTCTAGTGGACATTTACTGAAATCAACCACTATATTTTATGGAGCTAGTTAATTGAAACTTTGATCTTGGTTCTCCCAGTCTTCCCCTCTGGCATGGTTTTGGTGTTCCAGTACATTTGCAAACTCTCTGAATTACTATCCTTCCTTCTGGTGCTTTAGTGAAAATAAAGCAGGTAAAATACAGGCTTTACCCCATGTGTAGACAACAGAGATCTGCATTAAAGTAACAATATCTGCATATAAATCCAGATTCCAGATGAATATGTATCCACTTCCCTGAGTGGCTTCCCATCATCTTCTACATTACATCTGGTTTTTCTGAGAAGAAAAATATTGGTTTGTTGATGTTTTGTTTGAATGAAAGACTATCCAGATTAATAACTGTTAATGGTCTCTTTTTTTAGTCTTCCAATAACTTCTGTTGATATCTTGGTTCAAGCTGGAGAGTAAAGGCATTAGGGAAAACTGTTTAGAACCAAAAGGGAGTTGCAGTTTGATCAAATATCCATAATAGCAAGCAGATTACAATACTAAAGGCAAAACAAAATTTATGTTAAGTGTATGCTTATGTTTCTCCTGGTAACAGCAACCAAATAAACAGGTATTCATGAAGTACACATTCTAGCAAGCTACTGTTTAAATGGTGAAATTCATTAGTCCATTCCCCCTTATTTTATTCACTGTCTATGAAAAGTTTTACTATTGTAAGTCTTGACCAAGTTTGGGGTTTTTCTTATCTGTAGTATTAAATATTCCATGACATCTCCCACTGGTTTGTGACAAAGATCATTGGGTGCCTTTTTGCTGGTTCCCACAACTTGCCATCTATTCATTGCTGTAGGTTTTCTTCAGATGGTCCCTTTCAACCCCTCTTAATATTGAGCTTGCTGCACCGACATTGTTATCATATTATTTGACTTTTTCCTGTCCATGGCACTTTTTTCTGCCCCATCACTTCTTGCTCTTTGGTTTAAGGCTTCAGCACCTCTTTATGGAAGGAATTCTGAGAGGTACTTTGTCAAGTCCGTCTTAAAAGTTACAATTATCCTCTTACTTTCTTTGTTAAAATATTGAAACTCAAGGAAGAAGCCAATTCTTTCAGTTTTCAGAGAGTATTGTTTTTATAAGCTAAATCTTCTGCCAGTTCTCCCACAGGTATAATGACTAAAACTGGGGAAAATGAGGTGATCTATATCTGGTGCTGTGACCTTTCAGATATATCAACAGCAACTGTCTGTGTTGCAAGACATTTGTTTTGATCCCATGTAGTAATACCAGACTCCATATCAGACTTTTCAGTCTGACTGTTCCTGTTTCTTTTTAAATAACACATATGTTATGACTGAATAACATAAATGTTAAACATAAAATATCATAAATAAACATAAACATAAATGTCATAAATGATAAATGGGATGCCTGGTTTGCACAGGGTAAGTTTCTAGACTGCTCCATTAGCTTCTTCTTGTATACCATAGAGGAAGAAGTGTGGGGTTTATGTCATTAAACCAGGGATTATTTACACGTTATTAAAACTGAACAGACAGTGAACTCTACATTTTTCTCTAGTTATAACCAGCTTCTTCCCTGGAGCAAGGAAAGATGCTGACTTCATTGACATCTGGCTCTTAGCTTCTACTTATTACACATGCAGTCATGAACCTTTACTGCTTCAGGTTCAACATTTCTCTTGTTTATCTTTAAACTTGAGCAATGAGACTCAGTTTCTTAGATTTTAAAAATCCTTTTTGTTGAATAAATTCCCCTTTGACTTTAAAAACATTCAACATTCTTTATCTGAACAAAAGTGCAGAAAAAGTACTCTGGCATGAAATACTGTCACACTCTTTCTCAGTGTAAATAGTTCAATGCTTTAAATAATATCATTGATCTCCACCTAGTCTATACCAGAGCTGGAAGTTATTACACATACCTTAGGTTTCTAAAGGTAGTAACTGTCCGTTCTGGAACCTGATAATCACTTACTGTCTGTTTGATATCATGTCACCAAAAACTTGCTGTTAGTTTTCATGTTCACCAGTTTATGAATCCCTATATCCAAGGGGAGTAGAAATTCTTTCTACCTGTACAAATCATGCATCCAAAAAATGGAAAAGAAACAGTTCAGGGAGAAGACATGACGTTACTTCCTCTCCTTTGGCTGTTGTACAGATAATAAATCTTGGGATTGTAAGTCTTTCACTTGCCTCTTCCAGTTTAATTAATTTCCAAACACTTGAGGAATAGTCCTTTACAGTCCCTGAGGTTTGAATGACATTATTTCTGAAATTCTGAACTTGTAGTACTCTAGTATAATCTTATAATAGCAAAATGATTTATTCTATAACCTATGCTTTGCAAATTATTCTGAAAAATGAGATTTTGCAGTTTTGCAGGTTTTTTGCTAATGAAATCTCTTTAAAAATCTGGATATTAAAGCTCTAGTATTTTTGCTTTTCACTGTTTCACCAAGAGAAATAAATTGGAAATTTTTCTCATTTTAAGCTTTTAAGTTTGAAAAGCCTGTAAGATGCAAGAAGGTCATAGCTTTAGAGATGTGTTCTAGCACTGCTCGATGTATTAGAGAACATAAGATTGATGTGCCTTGTCTCCTTCAAAACATTCAGGTTTCATGACTTTGTTTTATGTTATGACTTTGTAAGTCCAAATTAGCTACTACTTTTTCAGTGGCAGTAGTCGGGCAAACAGACATTTAAGGAGACCCTTCTAAGAGCCAAAGAAGCAAAATCATACAGGAAAGTCCCTACCCAACTTCCTCTTTTGTCAAAAGATTCCCAGAACATTAGTCTGATGACAGCACATGCTTTGATTTATTTTTTAAATTAGGTAGAAAGAAAAAAAAAGGGGAGATTTTTGGTCAAAAGAAGACCTAGGACACTTGGCTTTTGTTAGCTGTTTCAGAAGCTGCTAATTTCTTCAGAGGTTATGTTCAGCATCTGTTCATTTTACTCTTGCATTTGTTGATGTCTCTGTTTTGAAGTGAAAGACAAGTAACAAAATTGGTTTTTTAATCCCTTCACTCTTCCTGGGTCTTATTGGCTAATAAAATTTCACTTTATTTCAGTGGAAGCAACAGAACCTAATAAAATAAAGGCTGTATGACAATATCCATTCTAATCCTGTAACATCAGGGAGTCACAATTTTCTGAAGTGAAGTTTCTGTCTTTAAGGCCTCACTCTTCTAAATTTACTTCTTGTCTGAAGACATAATGTTATGGAGAGAGTTCTCTTATTTTGTTTTCTTTTGTTCTGTCCTCAAAGTTTAAAGAAAACTAATTCAGACAGCACTCAATGGAGGGAGGAATAAATTATTACCTCCACTTAAATATATATCTGTGTTTGATTCAGGTTGTGGGTTTTTTTCAACAGTTCTAATTCCAAAATAACCAGAGTAGAGAACTTAGTTTTGCTATGGAAGATCCCTGAACTAAGAAGACCTTTGAAATACTTTTGTGAACATTGTTTTTCATTTATTGAATAATAACCCATTGAAAACTGACCGGCAGGCATCTAGAGTATATTCGGTAGGGCTTTAAATAACTTTTGAGTGGCTTCAAGATCAAAGAAAAGTTGTGATTTCCATACAAACTTAATTATTAAATGTGTAAAGGGAATGCAAGGAGACATGCGTTCTTCAAAGGCCCTTACATACAGGAGAACACATCAGGTGAAGCAAGCTTTGAGATTCCTCTTGTTACACAGCTCAGTCCTGATTTGCTGAAACTGTTGGCCTTTGGCTGTCTGAACAGTGAAATATGTAATTAATTTCAAGTAGGTATGTAAGTCCATTTAAATAAATCATGTGCAAGTGCTTTTCTGAGGCATAATAGCATTAAGTACATTTTTAATGCTTTCTACAATTAGAGGATAGTCAGATATTCTGATATTCTCATAGCATTTCTTTTCGTGTAGGTCTTAGTGCATGATAACCCTATAGATATTACTTTACTATAAATAGATATTTTAGATAGATATTTTCTCATCATTAGAATTAAAATCTAAGTATCATTAAATTCCTTCCTCATAGCATGCTCAGTTATATCACAAACCTATTGATATCAAAATTCAGTTTCAAAGTGTCAGTAGAACAAGATGAATCACATTGTGGAAGGCAGATGGTTTGGCTGTTTCGGTGAAAATTTAAGTCCCTACGATCTCTTAGTATGGCACAAAGGAAAGGTGATTATTTGTTGTGAAGTAACGCTGAATATTTTGCCTTTTTGGGATGTAATGAAACTCAGGAATGTGAATATTGCATCTGTTATTTCTCTATCCACTTCTACAGGATGTGTGGGTTTCTTGAATATTTTGTGTTCTTGTTTCACTGATAACTACAAATAACTGAATTATTAAAAAAAAAAAAGACAGCTTTTATGAATGCTATTGATGCTTATTTTGAAAGTTAAGGTGTTTAGGTTCAGTAATACAAACGGGACTGTAGTTTTTCAGGCACTGTGAATGATCTAACAAATATTTTATCTGCTTAAGGTGAGTTTGGAGAAGTATGCAGTGGACGTCTGAAGACACCAGGAAAAAGGGAGATACCTGTTGCAATTAAAACTCTCAAAGGTGGCTATGTGGACAGGCAGAGACGAGATTTCCTGAGAGAGGCTAGTATCATGGGACAATTTGATCACCCAAATATAATTCGCCTTGAAGGAGTTGTGACAAAAAGTAAGTTACTATTAATAGCTTTTTGTTGTTTTTCCCATTCTATGTCATTTGTATCAAAATTTAACATTACTTCCACATTCACTATGGATTGCAATTCTTAGAAATTACCCAAATCATAAAATGCAGCAGAAAGTGCAGAATTTTGGACCATAATGGGAAATTCATAGCCTATCTGTTTCAATCAGAAATATTCTCTTTTTTAATAAAAATCCTCCTCATTCAAATAAAACCTTTATGGATTCTTATGAAGTAGCACTGAAGGGTTTAATTATAGGCAAGTGGAATACAGTACAGAAAACCATAAATGGAACTGAGTTGACAATGAAGTCAAATCGTCATGTCAGGCAGCAGCTACAGTCTTCTTTTCCCACAAGCACTCACTCTTTATTTGGTTGTGTTTTACTGATTTTGGTACCAGAAGAAATCAATTTGCTATCTTAAAGAAATAAAATGTAAACTCTTTTCGAGCTTATTGTATGTTTGCCAATAATTCACAAAAATTCCAGAATAATCTATTAAATGTCTTACTTGTTATACCTTTTGCAGCTGGCAGGAGATAACTTTTGACTCTGAATTCTAGCATTTTTAGCAGGGTTATTTGATTTTCTGAAAAGCTGAAATATCGAGTTATCATTTAAGTATTAAGTAGAAGCCTTAAGAACATGGATGTCATTTATTTAAGGCCAATATTTGCAGTAAAGAATTAAAAAACTCTTCTCAAAATTAATCATTGCCTCGACTAAGCAATGTTTGCTCATTTGCAGTACTTCTATCTTTCTAAACATCAAGTGTTGTGTGTATAAAACAATGATGTCTTCTTACTGTCACAGTAAATAGTGACTAAATATGTTATGAATATTTCCTGTTTTCACCTTTTTACAATATCAAAGACTCTGTTTGGAAATCACAATGTACTAGAACAAAGAGGAAATTATAGCTCCTGAAGTCATGTCATTGGAATGGAATTTCAATAGGTTTATGGGATGACCTTGTTCAAATCTGTCTTTCTGTGGTTCTAAGATGAAAAGAATCTTTTTTTCTTCACTTTCTGTACAGTATTGCAAGTATAAATTAATTATTATTTGGGAATGTTTGTTTACTTGACTAACATAATCCCTTATGTTACAAACTTCTGGAAAGATATGGCTTAGTCTCCTCCATTGCTCTCCCGTCAGTAAGTGTTCTGCTGACAACAAACAAGAACACAAGTTAATACTGGATAAGCAGCATTGGAGATCTTCATCAAGAGATGTAAATATGTAAAAACTTAATTGAATTTAGCTCCTTGCTTCATAATGAGCAGTACAGCAGAAATTAAATTCTACTGATCACAACCAGTTTATTAACCAGTTTATTAACCAGTATCACAGGTATGACTAGGATCCATGTGGTGGATGTAGTAGTGTATGTCTCATTTCTGAAAAAGTCTAAAGGCTGTGATTGATGAACATTGTTTAAATCCAATTAGATGGTGAATGCAGAGTACAGCATAATGTACTTGGCAATGGCATGATTGTTTAATCTTTGCCATATTTATAAATTTTAGTTCTATAATGTCTCATCATCAATCGGGAGAGAAATGAAGATTGCATTAAGAAAACAGAAACACATAAATCAGTGCTCCAACATTAGAGTATTTGTTCCTCTTCTACAGGAGAAGTGATAATAGACAACCTTAAGTCAAGAAGTCATCATGAGCTGTTCTGCTTTTCTCTAAGGAGTCAACACACTTTATTATTGTTTTTGGAATGTTTGCTCAGAGGTAACATACATAAAAATAGTAGTTCTTTCTGTTTTAGTCACACTGTCCTATCTAAATTTGCATCTCTCCAAGATATAAAATAAGTAGAAAATATTTGAAATAAAGTATTTTTGGGTCATGCAGGTTTAAAAAAGAATAAAACAATTATACAGCAATAATTATAGAATGAAAAAAAAAATAAGTGACTTCAAATTTCACCCTAAGGCATGCAAAGTGTGAGTTATATAAATGGTAAAGGACAAAATTGAGCAGTACTGCTCTGCTGCAGGGATGAAGCTAGGAGGCAGGCTGAGCCATGGACACATGCACTCTGCTATGCTTCTCTTTTGGCAATTTATCTCCAGGATATTGCCCCATTTGTGGTATTAAGAGAATAGCATGGCTTCAGCTGGGAGCAGAATAGTTAACTTACATCTCACTAAATCCTAAATCTAGGCTTGCACAAGCCAACAATGAACAGAAATTTCCTATAACTGAAAGGTGTGCTGTAAAAGGAAGACAGAGCCTTGTCCTAGCCAAATTATTTATGTAATAATAACATGATTAAAAGGTGCTTGGTGTTAAAACTTGGATTAATAACAGCAGAAACTATTTATCTGATGTACATTACAGTTGTACTAACCTACAAAGGCACATTGGATGCAGTAAATTTGATTAATAGACATGTAATGCTGTTCTTAGCACATGCTTTCCTCTTTGTAACCATTAGTCATTAACTTCTAGCAGCTGCTGATATATATTGCATCAGTTTGTAAGCAGTACCTTCCATTACAGTATCATTGACTATTGAACAAAAAAGAAAAAGTACTTGATTGTAATAAGCAGAAGTGCTCTACCAAGTCAACAGCTATTGACTGGGGCAATAACAAATTTGTCTGTTCATTACAAATGAGAGCTTTTATCTGATGCTACCACCTAAGCAGATGTTAACTTTCAAATGAGACTGTTTTCAAAATTGCTATGAACATGTACTATACAGGATGAAAAAAAATGCTAAACTAAGCTTTCTCAGAAGCCTCTGCTGAAGCA